>CM047810.1:116807886-117098899 GCA_026214975.1 Gentiana macrophylla | reverse complement strand
TTGAACCCGAACTCAAAATATTCTAAATTATTCGACTGCTTAAAAACAATACTTGATTGGACTCTGCCTTGTTTACTCCCCAATACATTCATTCACATACAAAATGTACAACTCGCCCACCAAAATGAATTATGGCCGAGATTTTATTAAATAAAAACATAAAACCTAAATTTCTACCATACAGTATTTTTTTGGGGAACGAGAGAACGATGTAAATATTTCATCAATTAGTGAAGAAGGCGAGTCTTTTGAAACTTTTGCATAAAGGACAAAACTATTTATTCATTCGGTCGAAATTCACCGCTTAAATTCACCGCCCAAATTCAACGGTTTAAATTCACTAATTTTCAAAATTCATTGTCGAAATTCACCGATTTTGGGATTTATCAGTTTAAATTCACTTGGCTTTAAATTCATTGATTTTGATTCACTAGTGAGATTCACTAATTTTGGGATTCACTGTCATTTCTCGCTATAAAAATTACGCAGTTGTCCTTCTCACTATCAAAAATATGTAGCTGTCCAGTTACTTAAAAATATTCCAGATTGTGTCTTTATCCTTAATTTCCCAATTTTTTTTTGGGGTTTTTAACAGTTTTAGGACCTCATGTTTACCGTTTTGGCAAAATTGACCCTTATCTCTTTGAAATAACAATTTTAGGACCGATGTTTGTGTTTTTTTTTTTTTTTTTTTTTTTTTTTTTTTTTTTTTTTTTTTTTTAGGACAAATTCAAAATTCCGCTCTAGTTAAAACATGAGGTCCTAAAATGTGTCAAAATTCTTAAAAAGTGACATTTTTTGACTATTTTTAACGCTTTTGGCAAAATTGACCTTTATCTTTTGAAATAACAATTTTAGGACCTTATGTTTCTATTTTTTTTTTCAGCTTTAGGACAAATTCAAAATTCCACAAATTTAACGTTAACTAAAACGGAATTTTTTAATTTGTCCTAAAACTGGAAAAAACACAAAAATAAGGTCATAAAATTGTTATTTTAAAAGATAATGGTCAATTTTACTAAACGTTAAAACATACGGCGCCTTAAAACTGTTAAAACCCCATTTTTGTGTGTGGATTACAATCACAGCACTTTGTGTATTAAGAGTTCGTTTCTACCTATAAAAACCCCATGAAGGAAAACATAATACAAAAAAACTTAAAATAGCATTTGCAAACACACAATACACAAGATACGTTATAGTATAGTTGAAGAGGAAATTCAGTAAGAAAGTGTTTGATGTCTATTCAAAATTCAAAGTGTTGTCACATTGAACATATAAAGCCATTGTGTCTTTCGGGACAATTATTATCACTCAGATGCACTACATACACCGAAGCAAAATGCTTTTAATGACATAGTATTTATGCTCCATCTCATTTTCACGTATATGTTAATTTCGCTTTTCATTTATCCGCCTTTTCTATGCGATCCGACTTTTCCTTCCTATTTACAACCGTGTTTTTTTATGCATTTATAAAAGCTTTCCGATTAATCGATTTTGTTGTTCATGATCGCACATGGTCATTGTCGGTAAGGTGACTTGAACTCACATCTGGGTGGAACCAATCAAGACTCACCGTGTGATGGACAAATTGAGAAGTGTATTCAATTGCATTGCATCGCAGGGGTGGAGTCTCATCGAGCTTTCTGTCACGCAGGTGACTATCGGCAGGTGATAGTCTGCCGAGTACTGAATGGCAGCAGGTCCCACATCTCGCTAATTTCAATTATGTGATGCCTATACAAAGTGTCATTAAAAGGAGGACACGTGTAAGGGTATTTATGGTGCATCGATAAAAGATTCCTTGCGCTGTGGTTTAGGGATTTGTGCCTATAAATACAGCTTGTTGTCTCATTATCTCGTGTGTGTTGAAATTTGTAAAATTCAAAGGCATAATAAAATATCTCTTTCCGCCCGTGGTTTTACCTCTCCCATCGAGGGGTTTTTCCACTTTAAATCTGTGTTCTTCTTGTTTCGCTTTCTCCTTTGATTGTTTATGTTTGATTGCTTCGCATTCGCTTTCTTGCATCCGGAAGTTATCTCCATCCGCTTTATAACAAGTGGTATCGGAGCCAGGTTCCGAGAAAACAATCAGACGATCAACTTCATCTTCACCAAGACCTTCAAAGAAGGTGCTAGGATCTCGTGATAAAGTTGTGATCTTTAGCAAGAAAAGATGTCGCAGAGAACGTGAAAATCGATAAATTTAGGAAGAACGGTTTTGGGTCTGCGGGCAAATCAAGATGCGTGCAATTGCTGAAAACAAAGCAGGTTTGTGGAATCCTTTATCCGACAAACCAAATACAAGTCGCAGCAGATTATGCCACCTGGAAGAGAAAACACATTCAACCATCATGTTGTGCTTATCGATGATGTTATCACCGATGTTGTTGAGGAAGACACCGCAGCCTAAGTTGTGGAAGAAGCTTGAAAGCCTCAGATATGACCAAGTCACCGACCAACAAGTTGTTGTTGAAACAGAGGTTGTTCGGCTTTGAAGATGCATGAAGGAAGTCCACTCGAGGGAACATCTGGACCTAAATTGAACACAATATTGCTTGATTTAAGGAATATTGATGTTAAAATTGAAGATGAAGATGCGCACCTAATCCTCGCTGGTGTCACTACCGCATCATATGAAAACTTTGTGCGATGTTCTTTCATAGTTGGAAAGGATATGAAGAGCTTTGGAGGATGTAAGGTCCGCTTACATGCCAGTGGAGCTTAGACACAAAGGTCTGCTGTCACAGATACCAAAGTCTGGCTAAGAAGCTAGCAAAGCAATAGTGGAAAGGATATGGACAGAAGAAGAAAAGAAGTCGGGGTCCAAAGGTCCTAAGTCTACTGATGTCTGAATTATCAGAAGGAGCGGGGACATTGGAAGTCCAATTGTCCAAGGAAGAAGAAACAAAGAGGAAGGCATTTCCGCATGTGAGCCTTGGCTACTGAGCAATCTGATGAGGATCCTGGTTCTAGTTGGGTAGGGATTCTACACACCATAATGATGTGTGGATACTTAATCTGGAGCATCCTACCATATTTGTCCAAACAGGAGTGGGTTTTACTTATGAAGCAGATAGATGGTGGTCAAATCTATATGGCCAACAAAGAAGGTTTGCAAAGTTGTGGGAATTGGCTCAGAAAGTTAAGGATGGAGAGGATGGTAAATTTTGTACAATGAAA
Source organism: Gentiana macrophylla (assembly GCA_026214975.1). Taxonomy (NCBI): domain Eukaryota; kingdom Viridiplantae; phylum Streptophyta; class Magnoliopsida; order Gentianales; family Gentianaceae; genus Gentiana; species Gentiana macrophylla. Next base: position 117,095,713 of record CM047810.1, on the reverse strand, counting down.
GATGTAAGACATGTTCCCAGATGATGACCAAGAACTTGGCATCTCTCGCCCTCTTGGATGCCAAGCGGGTTCAATTTCAAGGGTGAAGGTGGACAATTGAATGTCTTCAAAGATTCGGGCTTGTAGTCCTCAAAGGCATCAAGAGGGAACCTTGTATATATTACAAGGATCTATCAGATCCTGCATCTGGCCGTTGCATCTCGCTAGATTCACCGGGCCTCACAGACTCAGCCAGTCATATGAGACTAGGTCACATGGGTGAAAGAGGTATGCAGGTTCTTTCTTCAGCAGGTTTTCTTGGGGGATATAAGGTCAAAAATCTAGACTTTTGTGAACATTGTGTGTTTGGGAAATTGCATGAAGTAAATTCTCAGCAGGTTGCACAAATACAAAGGCAACACTTGATTATATCCATTCAGATCGCTGGGTCCATCAAGAGTTGAGTCATTGGGTGGTCACAGATATTTTGTGCCATTCATAGATGACTATTCAAGGATGACTTGGGTGGTGATGATGAAGAACAAAAGTGATGCATTCAAAGAATCTTCTGCCAGTGGAAGGCCCTGAGTGGAGAATCATTAGGCAAGAAAATCAAGAAGTTTCAAATGATGATAATGGTCCGAATTCACTGGACGGATTTTGATTCATTTTGTGCACCGAGGGTATTGCCAGACATCATAATCAGAAGGAATACACCTCAAAGAGAATGGTGTAGGTGTAGAGGATGAATCAAACTCTACCTGAGAGAGGCAAGATGTATGCTTTCTGTCGGGTTTATCAAGGAGATTTTGGGCGGTGTCGTTAAGACAAACTTGCTACTTAATCAACAGGAGTCCTCACACAGAATCAATCTCAAGACACCATTTGAGATGTGGTCGCAAACCCGCCGACTACTCGCTTCTAAGGGTTTTGGGAGTACATCTTACTATCATGTTGAAGGAAGTGGAAGTTGGAGCCAAGAGCCAAGAAGGGATTGTTTGTGGGGTATGGTGATGGAGTGAAGGGATATAGAATTTGGTCATCAGAGTCCGCAGTAATCCTCGGCGAGGACGCTGTGTTTGATGAAAATTCTATGTTAAACTCATTAGTGGAGGTTCACCGAGTCCCAAACCGATCTTGAATCTGATAGTGTTGAGAAACAGGTGGAGCTTCAGTGGAGTCCACTGATATGCAACAATCGGTGGATTCAAATCAACACTATATTGATCCGGATAATGAACCGAGATCCGATTCAAGCCACCATCGAGACCTCAAGTAGGCGCCATACAAACATTGATCAGCAGAGTCTACCGCCAAAGATGCCTGTAAGATCTAATGTTGGGATACCTCCAAGGAGATATGGATATGATGATTTGGATATGCACTCCAGAGTTCTTTCAAGAAGTAGAGGTTGTTTAACCTACTACTTACTGGTAAGCAGCGATGATATGTGCTGTAAGCATCTCGTTGGCACGCAGCCATGCTGGAGATGAAATGGAGTCATTATTGAAGAATCGACTTGGGAATTGGTCAAACCCTTTAACGACAAGGGAGTTGTGACTTGTAAATGGATTTTCAAGAAAAGGAAGGAATAACTAAGGCGGAAGGGTCAAGTATAAGGCACGCTTTGTTGCAAGAGGATTCACCAAAGTTAAGGGTTGACTTTGATGAAATATTTTCACCAAAGTGGTCGACACACTTCAATCAGAGTGTTACTAGCAATGGTGGCACATGCAGATCTCGAACTTGAGCAATTGGATGAAAACTCGCTTATATGGTGAGGTGGATATGAGAGATATACATGACACAACCTGAGGTTTTCAAGTTCCCGGAAGGAAAATTATGTTTGCAAGTTGAAGAAATCTTTGTATGGTTTGAAGCAAGCTCCAAGGCACAGTGGTATAAAAGGTTTGACAGTTTCATGCTTCAACAGGGTTACAATTTGAAGTCCATATGACTGTTGTGTTTACTACAGTCTGCTGAAAGATGGATCATATATCTATCTTGTCCTGTATGTGGATGACATGCCGATAGTCATGCAGTAAGAAAGTCTCGATGTTCAAAATCAAGAACCTTCTTAAGGTCGAATTTGAAATGAAGGATTTAAAAGTAAATGCAAGAAAATCTTGGGGATGGAGATCTCGGAGAGATAGAAGTCAGAAGAAATTGTTCTTGTCTCAGCAGGGTTATGTGCAGAAGATATTGGCCAAGTTTGGCATGTCTGCTGCAAAACCAATAGATACTCCTATGGCATCAAATGTTCATTTGTCTGTTTATGCTTCACAATCACCAAGAGAAGGAGTATATGTCAAAGTTCCCACTATGCTAGTGCAATTGGCGCCTAATGTATGCCATGGTTTGCACTCAGTCCGATCCGCTCAGCAATGGCCTCATTTATGGAGGTGATTTTTGGTCCGGTCACAAAGCACTGTGATGTCGATTACGCAGTGATGTTGACAGAGAAAATCAATGACTCGTTATGTGTTTACATTGGGAAATGCAAAGAGTCGGCTGAAAGCTACTCTTCAGGCTACAAAGAGCCTTATCAACCATCAAGGTAATATATGGCTCTTAATCAAGCAAATAACGAGGTATCCGGTTAAAGCGGGCTAGTCGGTGATTTGGGGTTGCATCAGATCGTGGTGAGATATATTGTGATGATCTCAAGTGCAATATGTTTAGCCAAGGATCAGGTTCATCTGCGAGAGAACCAAGCATATTGATGTCGTATCATTTCTTGAGGAATGAGAAGAGGGTCAGGTGGTGAAGAAGATTGGCACAAAGGAGAATCATGCCGACATGTTCACTAAACTAGTTCACAGAGTAAGTTTCAAACTTTTCCTGGACTTACCGAATATTCAAGGCTTATAACTGCTTGGAAACTCTACCGAGGCGCATCAAATGGAGTGGATGTTGTGGAGATAGTCTAGTACAAGTACATCCGGCATTGATGAATGCATCCGTACAAGTACATCCGGTCATGCAACTGCTTGACTCTCAGTGAGAGTTGAAGTCGGCGTGGAGATTTGTCGTTAAGGTGACTTGAACTCTACATCCGGGTGGAACCATCAAGACTCACCGTGTGATGGACAAATGGAGAAGTGTATTCAATTCTGCGCATCGTAGGGTGGAGCTCATCGAGCTTCATCGCCAGGTGACTATCGCAGGTGATAGTCTCACGAGTACTCGAATACGCAGGTCCCACATCCGCTAATTACATGCGGATGTGCCTATATACAGTCATTGTCATTAAAAGGAGGACACGCAGGTGGTATTTATGGTGCATCGTAGACAAAGATTCCTTCGTGCTAGGGTTTTGTGGATTTGTGCCTATAAATACAATTGTTGTCTCATTATCTCGTGTGTGTTGAAATCAGAAATTCAAAGGCATAATAAAATATCTCTTTTTCGCCCGTGGTTTTTTACCTCTCCCATCGGAGGGGTTTTCACGCGTTAAACTGCGTGTTCTTCTTGTTTCGCTTTCTCCTTTGATTGTTTATGTTTGATTGCTTCATTTCGCTTTTCTTGCATCCGGTTATCTCCATCCGCTTTATAATGTACCATATTGATTTCAAGAAACATACTTTTTGTTCAAGATGTAGTAGAAGAATGATCATCAATCGAAAATGATCATGTAGAGAAGATGGAAATGAAGCGAGATCGGTTTCACGGGAAAATCAATAAAGTTCATAGCAAAGAAACGGTGTTTACTTGTACAAAATGGACAAAACACGGTTTGTCAATTCATACACGACCATGTTCTCGACATACACGACCCGGTGAAATGCAAAGTTGTTTCCTTAGAAAACTACTTAATGGACATTTTAAGGCACAACCCCGATCGCCGAAGCTATCAATATATGGATTGGTCGTATGTACATTATGACCGAGTTCCCATAAGCACACGTTGAGACATCGGGGCCTTCCATTGACTATATACTTGTCCAACTTGAATCAAGATTAGCATTACCAACCTTATGAGCCAAATCATAAGTAAGCAAACTTTGAAGAACTTGACCACGACGTGTCTATATAGCCACGCTGACCTAACATTGTCCAAATCATTAGTAAACAGGTTCCTACTTACACATGCAAGGACAAGGTCGAAATCATTAGTAAACAGGTTCCTACTTACATGTGCAAGGACAAGCGAAATACCCAACTAATGCCCCAAAAGTTCAGAGGAATTGGAATATTAAGCGATTTGGAGAAACAAATATCTTGTATTTCAGCACAACTCGTACCTAACTCGTACAAGTAAAGACAGAAGATGTTGCACGTAACGTAAGCACAACATTTCGTTGGGCTTTTAAATTCTTCTATTCACAAACACCATATATAGAGCCTAAAATTTATCATTATTACTTCTGTCTGTTTTGAACAAAACATTAATTCCTCTTTTTTTTTTTTATATTTAAAAGTAGTACTATAAATTATTCAACATTTTTTTTAGGATTATTATTATTATGACACAATCCAAGGCATTTATCATTGTTGAGGTTTATTCTGTGTATTTAAAGTGGTCACCGTTGAAAAATTGCCATTAATTTTTGACTTAGTGACCATAACAATGTATTGTATAATGAGCATAAGTCTGGGCTAGTGACTTAAGTGGGTAGGCAGTTAAGAAATCAAATTTGGGACGGTTGATCAGATTTTGATTTAAATCAATCCAAATTTAGTATGAAAAGAACTGAAAAAAACGTCGTAAAATATTTGGACCTAAAAGAATGCCGAGGACGCGTTACGGTACCTGATTTACCACTTTCACGCAGAAATCTGCCTGTCACATCACAGTAGAAAAGCTGCAGAAGTACACGACTCAAATACACTATTTTTACCCTTGAAATACATCTATAATATTAGCTAAACCAAAGCAAATATTTGAACATGCACTCAGTGGCAGATCCATAATTTTTTTCAATGCAATTCAGTAAATATTTAACACAATAAATAATTCTTTTCACTTTATTCAAATATTTTTCTATAGATAAAATATGTAGTATTTTATTTTTAATGCAGTCAGTAGACTTCATATGCTCAAGGTAGATCCGCCCATGCCTGCACTACATGTCATTGGCCATGGATGGGTGGTTACAGTGCCTTGACCTTGCTCTTTGATTCCCATCCGGAGAATTTGACCTCACAAGCCGGAGACTTTCTTTAACTCGAGATATCTCAAGAACTCAAATCTTTTACTTGATTTTGTCTCTATAACATGATATCTCAGATAACTTCAATAACACTTCCATGCTTTAACATATAACGATCATTTCACGTTCATCCTCATGGCCATTATAACAATGAAATACAACCTTCTTCAAGTGGTTGACAAGCATCTCGGAACTTCTACCGGAGTAGTCCAGTTTGAGTGATCATGTTCAGTTCCATCATCTAGACACATTGCAAACTGGCATCACAGAAAGCATACCCACTTGTCAATGTTTAACATAAAGGCGTACTCACTCTGCACACACACAACACACCCACACACACCCACACACACCCACACACACTTTCTAGATGCCTTTATCTAACTCTCGATAAATGTGTAAAACTTCTAAATTGTTTGAGCTTTGAATGAAATCTCGTGAATGAGCTCCAATGACAACAATAAGTTCTTGTCTCCAATTTTACCAATCTCTTAAAATCAATCGACAAGTTGATTCTAAAGACAACTAAAGGCTACTGAGAATATCAAATGTTAGTGACCGATCATGTATTTCCTCAATATAATGTTATCTTCACATTTCAATTGATGTCCAATAACAAAAGGACAAAAGAATAATAACAAACATATGAGCCAATTATCAGATGTCATTTGAATCCTTTATCCGGTGGCAACAATGTTAACAAACAGAAAGTGTGCGTGTAATAATTTCTATACAACTTATTAATGCTCCTTTGTATTAATGCTCCTAAAGGATAAGGTACCTTACCCGCATGACTTCTTCTGATAAAGTTAGAATTTTCACACAATCAAGAGCACTAACTGCATCAACCGTTGAATTGCAAATACCAGCTTGAAAATAATCATCATCATAATCCTTATACATCACAAACTTAGCTTCAACAAGAGAACTCAAATTATTTGGCACAAAATTCATAGATACAAAACCTTCGTTATATATCATGAGGTGCTCAAGTGAAGAAGCCTCTAACTTCAGGTACCTACTAACACCCCCCAAATATAGCTCAAGACGTCTTAAGGAAGTTGAAGATATAATAAATCTGAGTTCATCCTCATCCTCATCCTCTCCCTCATCCATGTGTATCTTGAGATAATGTAGCAGTGGACATCCCTTTATAATTTTTTCAAAAGCTTCATCAGACTGGAAATTAACTCTATAAAGATCTAGACTTTCAAGTTTTGGACATCCCTTTATGATTTTTTCAAAAGCTTCATCAGACTGGAAAGTAACTCTATAAAGATCTAGACTTTCAAGTTTTGGAAGGCAAAACACAGTTGCGGCAGAAAGACAAATATGTCCATTCAACTTCAAAGATTGCAGTGAGTCACAGCTTATGGGCATCATATCAAATGGTTCATCATAAGATTGAAGAGTTAGAGAAAGCTCATAGACATTTCTCGTAGTTGCACTTTTGATCCATGAAGTGGCATGGGATTCAATACAATTAGGTGTCCATACCAAACAAAACTTGTTTAGTATTCCAGCATCATGGTGAAGCAAAACATGGTTAACAAATCCAACGAATTTCTCATTTTCCTCTTCAACCTGAACTACTGTGCGACCCCAATGAACCTCAAGACAGAAATCGAGATTAGGACTGTCCCCAAACAAATTCCCATCTTTTGAAAGAGTGGAGGTGGCTACAGCATTCTTTGTGGGAAGAAAAGACAAAATAACACCCAGAATGGAGTCGGGTAAAGCACTGATCCTATCAACCGATTCTAGAGTGTTGATTTTCCGACCCCGGAAGAATTATCGACATTTCTTTTCGATTTTCTTGGCTCCATGAAAGTTCAACTGATTTGAATGACTTAAACTGGTGCTAGCTTATCAGGTAGATACAGGGAGGAGAAATAGCTGTAGAATGGAAATAGACCTTTAATGCTCTGCTGCAGTTCAATCCATTGCAGAATAGATGCCTAATTCTTGAAATTTAATTATCTGCTTATCTGCTGTTTTACAATTTCAAAAATCTGACCAAATGATGTAAATGTAGTAGTACTGACTTGAAGAGTCCTCCCTGCAAAAAAAAAATGAATCGACACAAATTATCCGTACGTAGTACTAAAGTTTGAAAGTTGCAAAGGTGTAAACATTAAATTTGTCTCCTGGAAGAATTATGAAGACTAATTTTGGATTTTCTTCGCTTCATCGTTAGCTACTACTACTACGGATGAATCTAATCGAATTTAGCTGACTCGAACAAATGAACTAAATCAGAGCTTATCAGGGGGCACCACCAAAAGGTCGAGGGTATGGAGGAGGCATTAGTGAACCCATTAAAGCTGTTGCAAATTGAAAATCAAAGTGAATTATAGATAGATTACCGAGAGATTATTATGGGGAAATAGACCTTTGCTCTGCTGCATTTCAATCCATTGCAAAAGAAAGACCCAATTTTATGCACACAGCAGCACGCCCTAACGATGTTGTTTATATCAGTGTCCTTTGATTCTTTAAGCATTTGTTCGTGTTGGAAATGTGTCATAAACCCAATCGGTTGGACGGATCCGCCAGGTCATTGGCCATTTACATCTATTTAGTTAAATATAATAACTTTATTATGATTAATAAAAGACTTATGTTATTATATATTGTTTATCTTCATATTATTTGTTGTACATATATAGTAACGTCCTTAGTATCAAACTGTGATAGAGAAACCATGATAGTGATTATGGTTGATGAGATCTCTAATCACTATAACAAGTTTGGTACCTAGTCCTATGTACTATCAAATGGGACATTGATAGTATAATCAAATTAGCACGTATTGGATGTCTTCTATCTTATAGAATGTAGGGATAGATTTCTTCCATCAAGTGTAGAGACACTTGGGTATGCGTGGGCGTGTATTAGAGAATGCGTGACGTTAGGACCGGACCCACTTACATTAAGTGTCACACTATGTGGCGGTTGTGTAATTATCCTTCAGACCGAGAGTCTTCGTGGCATCACGGTGTGAATTGTCATGCTGACACTATTGAGATTTCCCCAGCGCGGGCGATCATGCGGTAGTGATTGGGTATGATATTGAAGCAAGCGGAGTATACATGATGGTCGTCCGGGAATCGCGATTCTATGATAGGGATTGAATATCTAAAATGGTTTTCTTATATAAAGGAATGTCAGCTCTCGAGAATCTTTGCAAAGTGGGAGTAAAAATGTGTTATCGAGAGAGCTTGGTATCCAGATTATAAGATACGATCGTTAATGTATTGACACTTGAGATACGATCGTATGGATATTATTACACGATAGGATTGTAAAGTTACACCAGAATCGCTTCACATGAAAGGTCGTAGTCATTGCTTTTGACTCTTCCGATGATCGGGGTCACGGTGTGTGTTCTTTAGATGCTATCCCGTGATCGTTAGGCATGAAGGGCATTTTAGTAAATTGCACTTTGTGTCTACGGCCAACATATTCGAAGCCTATCGGGTCACACACATATGAACTTTGAGTCGGATTAAAATGCGGTTATAGTTGATAACCAAATAAGGAAAGTTTATCTTTTAGACTATAAAGGTTATAGTGGTAAATTAATATGGTGGTATTAATTTATTATGAATAAATAAACTACAAGATATTAATTATATATAAAATATATTAATTAAAGAATATTCCTGAAGCTAATTAATTGGCATTTGGGCGCCACTATAAGTGTATGATATACATGAATTGTGCGAATTTAATTAATAAGATTACCATAATATTAATATAAGATATTAATTGATTTTGAAAAATAGATTTATGGTAATAAGATAATTATATTCAATATAAGATATTGGCGAAATTAATTATAATAAAAGAGATAAATCAATCTAATTGATTTTCCTTATTTTATTGGGAAAAAGTTTTCTTTTCCTCCACACATCATAGGGGCGCCACTTTGACTATATAAAAGAAGTGGGTGTCAAGCTTTTTTATACATCACAATTGTAAGAACTTATAGTTCTTGTGTAAAATAGAGAGCATCATATAGTGAGTTGGAGAGAGGGGAAAAAGGCCGGTCTAGCAACCGGAGTTTTCCAATAGCAATCCAAGGAGGATTCCGGCGAGGAGTTCGTGTGGATTAGCGATAGAGGCGACGCAGCGTGGGCGTCTTGCGCCTTTGCATTACTCTCCGTTGATGGTCAAAGCGACGATCTTATAGATTATCAAGGTATAACCTCCAAACTACTTAACGTGTTTATTGCATTAAACGAAGAACGATCTAGTAAAAGGAAATCAAATTTTGAATTCCGCTGCGTTAAACTAGTGATTCCTAACAATGGTATCAGAGACAGACTTCGAGCTTAAGCAATAAGCATAATTTAATTGCGTAGTAATTAATCGATATATGGAAGATCTGTAATCACAAAACGATTAAAACAAAAAAAAAGGTTTGATTTGGGGCTCGCCTCTTGGCGCGCCTCCTCCTCTCGCTATCTTGGGCGGCTTTAAGGTGCCGCTCGTCGGTCGCTCTTTCTTTCCAACGGGGAGATCGACCCTTTTCGTTTTGTGATATTTATTGTGCGTAGATATCTCGTTTGTTTAGTTGTGTCATATGGCCAACCAATGGTTCAAATAGTTTGGGCCATTGAAAAACCATATGGCATATTGGCCTTTCCAAATTTTGATTTGGAATAGGCCTAGGCCATTTTCAAATATTTGATTTGTAAAAGGCGCCTAGGCCACTTCCAAAATTTTGATTTTGGAAAGTGGCCAGACCTAAACCAAATTTGGTTTTGGAAGATACCTTTTGGTTAAGAACCAAAAGAAAAAGGAAACAAATTGGAGATTTTATAATTTTTATTTTTATTTTGAATAGTTCAAATTTAATAAAATTGAAATTAAATGTTAATTTTATTTTTCGATTAAGTCATATAATTAATTAAAAGTTATTTAATTATTTGACATTATTAAATAAATACGCATAAGTAGTTAAAATTAGAATTTAATCTTTTCATCGAGATAAAATTGTATCAATTAGATGTGTAGATATAATGTGATTATATGGATCCCGATTGATCATGGACTCGACCAATAGGATAGATGAGAATATTTTCTTTATGTTGGTTTTTTGAAAAATTGTCGCAGGGCAAGTTATGAAGAACGTGACCTAGTTTACTTTTTTGCATTTATCCCATTTCCGTTAGCTCCCCACGTGTGCGGCGGGTGTAATTATTTATTAGATAGATTATTATGTAACAAGAATGGAGCAAGAAGATGAAGACCAAAGAGAGATAAAGAACCCGTTGGCGTACAACAATAAAGATCCTATTGGCGGTTCTGAGCATAACTTTAGTTTGTGACCCGCGGTTTAGTCGAGTTTGTATTCAAACCGCTTTTAGGAAAAGTCCATGATCATACCGGATGTTTTGTGCGCGGAATGTTATGTATGTTTTACTTTATATGATATCGTAGTAATATGCACATAGTAGATGAGGCCATAATTAAACAAAATTAATTAAGTGAATTAATTTAAAATTATTCTCACGCCAAAAATCGAGCCAAAATTGTCTCCCCAATATTATAATGACGGTGAAGAAGCCCTTGTTCGAGATCCAACTGATCGCCCACGTCGGGAGTTGACCTACCTCGGGTATATCGTCATTATCGAGATATGATCGTTATGAGATCTCATGAATATTTGGAGTTACGACTCGACTAAGAATCTTGTGGTGATTGGCCCACATCAGGACCGTCGATTTTAGAGACAATGGGCTATCACATAGAGATATGAAGCGATCAAAGAGTTGACTAGTCAACCAATGGAAATCGAATAAGATTCGATCGTTAGTAAGTACCCACTTTTGAAATTGACCCGGTCAATCGGCCCACGTCGGGGATCGAGTCAACTAGATAGGATTCCATCCACTAAAGAATTGATTATATTCTTAAAAGCCAATTGAGAATAGTTGGCTAGTGGGAGTAAAACCTTATAAAATTTTAAGTGCAAATTTAGGTTTTTTTATACATGAACTTTACTTATTCTATCTTTATTTATTGTTGTAGAAAAATGTCAAACATATTGAACCTTCGTTTTATCATCGACAATAAGCTTGACGAAACTAATTTTCTCGATTAGGAAAGAAACCTCAAAATCGTTTTGAGGCACGAGAAGATTGGCTATGTATTGGACGAGGCCCTACCGGAAGAACCCGCTGAGGGTTCGGGTGCAGATGCTGTCGAGAAGTACAACAAGCACTGTTCTGACAGTACTTATGCTACATGTATCATGCTTGCTTCGATGACACCTGAACTGCAGAAATAGCATGAGTCTATGGACGCATACACAATCATGGTCCACCTAAAGGAACTCTATGCTTCTCAGTCTCGTACTGAGAGGTACGAGGTCTCGAAGGCCATGTTTAGTTGTAAGATGGCATCTGGGACTACTGTGGGGTCACACGTGCTTAAGATGATCGGGTACATAGAGAGGCTTGGGAAGCTGGGCCACAAGTTGGAACGAGATTGATGAATTAAGTATTGACTTGATTCTACAATCTCTACCTGATTCATTCTCGCAGTTCGTGATGAATTATCACATGAACAAGATAGAGTGCTCCTTTGTGGAGTTATTGAACATGTTGAAAACTGCTGAGGGCACTGGGGGGAAGGGAAAGCAAGTGTTGCTGGTCACTTCAAGCAAGGGCAAGGCAAAAGCCCATAAAAAGTCCAAGAAGGTGAAAGGTCGCACTCAAGAGACAACGTCTAAGATAGAAAAAGACAAATACAAGGATGCTTGCTTCCATTGCGGTGAGACCGGACATTGGAGGAGAAGCGCAAAGGCTTTTTGAGTACCAAGAAGAAGCATTATGATGCTTCGACTTTGAATATATTTATGATTGAGATCAATATTGCTTCTTCTAAGTCTAACCACTAGGTATTAGATCTTGGTTGTGGTTCTCATAATTGTCTGAATATCTGAGGCACTAAGAAGAACTAGAGAGCTAAGGAAAGGAGAGGTGGACTACGCGTTGGAAATGGAGCAAGTGGTCTTTGCACTAGCCGTAGGAGTTTATTTTCTTTCATTGCCCAGTGGGCTAGTACTTGAACTTAATAACTGTTATTTTGTTCCTGCTCTTACGAAGAGCATTATTTCTATTTCCACATTAGATGTTGATGGATTTTCATTTACGTTTGAGAATAAATGTTGTTCTTTTTCACGCGATGGAATTTTTTATGGTACTGGCATACTTAGCAATGATCTCTACATATTAGATATGAATGTTGACGTACTTAATATAAATAACAAGAAAGGCAAGACAAATGACTTGAATGAATCCTACTTATGACATTGTAGACTTGGCCATATAAATAAGAATCGCATTTCCAAACTCCATAAAGATGGAATGTTGGATCAATTCGATTATGAATCGTTTGATACATGTGAAGCTTGTTTACTTGGCAAGATGACAAAGTCACCTTTTAGTGTCAAAGGGATAAGATCCAATGAATTGCTTAAGCTCATACATACTGATGTATGTGGCCCAATGTCAATTCAAGCCAAAGGATGATACTCTTATTTTATCACTTTCACTGATGACCATTCTCGTTATGGTTATATATACTTAATGAAGTATAAGTCTGAAGCCTTCGAAAAGTTCAAGGAATTCAGAAGTGAAGTGGAGAAACAACCGGGTAGAGAAATCAAAACACTTCGATCCGATCGGGGTGGAGAATACCTAGATGGAGAGTTTCAAGACTATTTGAAGGAGAATAAGATTCTACTGAATGGACCCTCCGAGTGCGCTCCGGATGAATGGCGTGATCTCGAAAGGAGGAACCGTACCTTGTTTAGGGAGTTGTGTGGTTACATTTTTTTTTTTTTTTTTTTTTTTTTTTTTTTTTTTGAGGGTTGGTGCGGCAGTTTTATATGTTGGGAGTGGTTTGCCGGATTAATTTTCTTTTTAGCATAGACGTGGGAGTGGAAAAGTGAGAAGGTGAGTGAGAATGAAGGTTCTGCATTGTTTTTTATTTTTTGTTTATTTATTTATTTTTTTTTTTGCAGAAACCCGGAATCTTGTCGGGTAATTATAAGAAAAATGGGTCAACTGGCAATTTTTGCTGTGAAATATTAATATAGATTATGCTGATATGTAGTGCGACTTATCATTTTTAGGTGTATTTCAGATGCGATTCTTTTGAAAAAAGGAAAAAATGCGATTAATTCTTGACTACTCCCTTGAGTGTTAGGTATATGGTGAGAGATTCATTTTCAACTTTTAAAATCCTCCAAGGACGGTAAACATGATACACAAGAAACTGGGCATAGCATTTGCAAACATACAATTCAAAGCATATATTATACTGTTGAAAAGGAAAGTAAAAACAATAAAAGAGTTCGTCATATGTTCGTGGGAAACAACTGCTAGCATCGCGAATACGGTATCAGAACTATTAACAATTTTTTTAAAGACAGTGTGTTTACACACGTCTCAGTTTTTTTTCATCTGTTAATTTTTTTTGCATCTGATTTATCTATTGTAGTTATTCTCTCAATGGGAGGTATATGAACTTTGTTCATTTTATTGTCTATTTAATTTTTTTTCAAGCCTAAGTTCATATTCTATGCCACCTATTTGTCTAGAAAGATTGGTTATCGGAGATACATAACCATATATAGGCATATCAAAGCCAACCCGGAATCCAATGCTACCGGATTTTCAAGTGCTTCGAAAAATGGTGCAGTGATGAAGGCACAGAGAAATCCCCACAGATTCAGTTTCTCGACGATTGGGGAAGGCCAAATCATCTAACTTCTCCGTACACGCTTAGAAGATGGGATTTGTGCTTCATATTGTATCCCGTACCTAACCATTACTCCATAGTGCCATTGAAATTTTCTTAGTCGACATTGTAGCAAAAGAATTTAATTGTGTGATTGCATGATGTTCAGAAACATTGACTAAAGAACTTGATCATATTGTTGTCTATATTCTCTTTGGATATTAGAGACCACCCACCTCTCCACTCTTTCTATTACAGGTTGAGTATCCATTGTTGTTGTTGTATTATCAGATAAAAGGCAGGGCAAAATCCAATATGTTATGTCTTGAACGAACATAACACGAAACATCCACAAAATCTATTTGCAACACCTTGGTTGGGGGTTGGGCTCAATGGCCTTACAATCCCGCCATAAATGTGTCATATGAAGAGGCAACTAAAACAGCTTATCATCAGCCACGAAGAAGGAAAAAACATTCCTATTAATACCGCTCATAGGAGGGAACAAACTAATGATGGTATTGCGATAACGTGTCGAGTCTAGGTTACCATAGCTAACCAATAGCCATGTCAAGTCAAATGCTTTGCCCTCACACCGCGAAATAAACCACATCTTTTCACCCCATCACACACCGGAAGCTCAAGCACGGTTAAAGACCAACAAAAGTATACATTATATTCAATTATGCGAACCAATCACAACGTCAAAATACCAACAAAACAACATTCAAGAAACGTTGATGCTTCCCACTAATAGAAGATGTTGTCAATGTGACTTGATCTCTACAATTGGTGGAACTAAATTTGGGGTCAGCTGAGCAAAATTATTCGAGTCTGAAAAGTCAGTTGGGTGAAGTGCAGCTGAGTCCATCTGTCAGCAGAGTGGTCTCATTGAGTCTGTTGAATCCGCTTGAGTTCTCTGCGATCGATCGCTTGGTTACAAGCCTGGTAACTCAGCTGGAGTTGAGTTACATCTGGTGGAGTCAGCTGGAGCTTGGGTCCCTATCTGAGGCATTTATGAGTATTCCGACAGGGACATAATGGCGGTTAGGGTTAGGATTCCTAGACTATAAATACCCAATGATGTGACCAATGTAATGCGGTGGAATCTTTGTGAATTTCTGTTCATAATAAAGTATCTCCGTTTCTGTCCGTGGAGTAGTCGCCACAACGCCGGAAACCACGTTAAATCACTGTGTTCTTCTTGTTTCTGTGTTTTGTCATTGCCACTAATCTTGTACGTTTGAATTGCTTCTGTGTTTGTTCTTTCTTGGGTAGAAAGGTCCACACATCTATTTTAACAGAATATAAAGCCATGGATCTCGAAGATATAAGCGATGCCGTTTGAAAAATATAAGAGTTGTTGAAATAAATTATTATCTAGTAGTTATTAGTATTTATCTTTATCATATTTATTCATATAATCAGTGGTCATCTATTAATGACCATAGCAGTACTATAAATAGGAGTGTTATTTCTTATATTTGATCAATCAATAAAACAACCATTTCAGTGTCTTTCTGTGCGTGTTCTGATTTTCTTCACCCATATACTCAACCACGTCATATTATTTAACTAAACATACCTAAACCAAGAGTCTTGTCAAGTCAATGCTTTGCCTCACAAAGCGAAGAAAACTCGTGTTAACAAAGTATAAAAATTCGTTCTCTTTTCATTCTGGTGCGCTATAATGTCCAAGACATTTTAACAAAATCACCTATTGTTGAACTACCGTCTCTTTAAAAAACTTAAACTAATGAGAAGATAGATAATTAACATTTTATATATTTCAACACCTATTGTCATAATAAAGCACTATATGCAAACTTATCTAACATGAGCTTTTGAATGCAACATAACATAAATTTGATAAGAACACATACATGTTATACCATACACGAATATAACATGAAACATCCACCAAATCTATACACACTCGTCCCATTTGCAACACTTTGGTACAGCTCAATGGCGTTACTCGAAAAGTGTGCCCTATAAAAAGACACATAAAACATCACAAGATCAATACATGCTCTTTAGAAAGGTAAAAAGATTCCTAACTAATATCACCATACCTAATTTACAATATCAAACCACGAGCCTTTTCAATTCAATGCATTGCCTCACACAACGAAATTGAACCCGTGCTAAAAAAATGCTTAAGAATTGCTTTATTTTCATGCCAAGTTGCAGGATGCTATAAACCAAAACATGCCGATATACCACAAAGCAGAATTCTCATGTCAAGATATGGAATTGACTTCTAACTCCCTTAAACTTGAAAGTTTGTCTTTTAAATTGTTGAAGGGACTCACAACCCAAGACTAACACAAACAAGCTATTTTCACCTTCGGAGATACATCTACAGTATTAGCTAAACCCAATAAAATGTTTGGAAATGTTCTAAATCTTGCTGTTGGCCGTGCGGGTTGGAAAGCTCTTTATTTCACAAGCCAGAGACATTATTGGGAAGTCACGTATCTCTTGAAGTAACTCAAATTCTTCACTGATTATAACTTTATCAAAAGATATTTGCATAAGAGTACGTACCTAGCTACATGCTCTAACATATGACGTATAATTTTACGCTCATCATCCAAACCATTATAGCCATCAATTTACATCTTGAAACTTCTACCAGAGTAGTCCACTTTGAGTGATCATGGTCATTTCACCATTTAGATCCACTGGAATCTAACGTCACAAAAAGCACGCCAGCTTGTTAGTGTAATAGAAAGTGTACACACAATCTGCCTCCACACAACTCACTTCCCAGTTCCCAAATGCCTTTTTTCTTACCTTATGTTTATTATTATTATTATTATTTATTTTGCAACTAGCTTTTCATTGTATATAATAAAAACTCTAATAATTTGTCATTGTCCTTATGTATTATTATGAATTCAGTTTGATTTCAAAAGTCAAATCTCATTGATTTCCAATCTGAAAAATAAGTGTCGTCTAAGTTGAAGAAAAAACTATGGCATGGGCTCTTTATGACGTATCTTTTAATTTATTAATTGATGTGTTGTTTGCGTGAAATTTTTCGTTTAATATATTTGATGGAAAAATAATAATTTTTTCAGAATATCTTCTCCGACCCTGCGGGATCTTGACGGGTATCTTGATTGTCGGGTCACGAAACTTTTCAGGTACGGGATCCAGGTAAAAATAGATTTCAGAATCCTATCAGAACAAGAAACGGGTAAGAAGCTAGGTTCCCCACCCGAATACACCCCTAATTGAAATTAGGGCCAATTATTTAAAAGGACTGATTTTCAACTTATTAGGGGTAATAGGACACTCCGAAATCTTATTTAGTTATAAGGACATTCTAATTTTAGTGGAAAGAGGAAGAAGGAAAAGGAAGGAAACAAAGGAAAAAAAAAAAAGAAGCGCTCAAAAGGGGGGAAAAATTTCACGCAGGTTTTTTTTCTTTTTTTTAATTTATTTATTTTTTTAAATTCACCATATTCTAAATGTCATATATTTTGATCTAAAACTCGGATCATCATAATTTTTCACTAAAATTCATATTTTTCGTCTTCTTTATTCTAAAATCAAATTTGATATTTTTCGAATAAATTTCATAAAATCAATTTTTTTCTTCATAGAAATCGACGTGACGTATTGATCACCGTCATGTATTGACCACCTACCCGGATGTATTGGCCACCAGGATCCATTAACCACCCCGATGCATTGACCGCCGCGATTCATTGGCTACCATGATGTATTGACCGCCGCGATCCATTGACAACATTGATCAGTGACATCTCATTGTAGCGATTTATGCAATGACGTCTCATTGTAGCGATTTATGCAGTGACTTCTTATTGTAGCGATCTATGCAGTGATGTCGTATTGTATCGAATTATGCACTGACGTATTATTGTAACGATTTATGCAGTGACGTGTTATTGTAACAATTTATGCATACCTTTGGTTGTAAAAATATGCATTTAAACAAAAAAAAACAAAAGAAATACAGTTATTTTACAAAGTTATCGAAAATTTAAACCAACACTAATCAAATAAACCAACATCAATCAAGTATTTAAAGATAACAAAGAAATAAAGTTACTTTACAAAGTTATCAGATGTGTGTATCAAGTTTTATACGCGGTGACATCAATATCATTGCATCAATTATCTAATTGTAAATACTGACCATTAATGTCTCTCGCTTGAGACATCAATGTCATCGCAAAGTTATCAATGTCATCGCATCGACATCAATGTCACCTGATCAGACATCAATGTCACTGCATAAGTCGTCAATGTCACTGCATAAAACCTAACAATTGCATCAGTCAGCTCCGCTCTTATTTTGCATTTCTCCAAATGTGGAGCTTTTAATATGGATAGAATTACTAGTTTGGTGAAACTACAAAGACTCTTCACTATGACTCTTGTAATGGCCACACGTTGTTTGTGTCCTCCTGATAATTGGATTCATTGTGGAATCCCTCAATTCTTTAACACGGTCTTGAATCATTTGACGATCTTGTTTAGCTTAATGTCCCTGCATCATTCATCAATGTCACTGCATCGGACATCAATGTCCCTACATGAGACATCAATGTCCATGCATCAAACATCAATGTCACCGCATAAGTCATCAATGTCCTTGTATCAGACATCAATGTCACTGCATAAGTCATCAATGTCACTGCTTCAGACATCAATGTCACTGCTAAAATCATCAATGTCACTGCTTCAGACATCAATGTCACTGCATCTTTAAAAAAAAAAAAAAAAAAAAGACAAACAAAAATCAACTCCAGCGCTTCATTTTTTTTTTTTTTTTCCGGCTTTTTTTTTTTCCTTCCCAGCGTTTTTTTTTTTTTTTCTTTTCCTAGCGCTTCATCTTTTTTTTTTTTTTTTTTCTTCCTTTTTCTTCTTTATCCACTTGAAATTAGAATGTCCTTATAACTAAATAAGTTTCCTTCTTAAAATTAGAATGTCCTTATAACTAAATAAGATTTCGGAGTGTCCTAAATGATCATTAATTCTCTAACGACGGCCTTATAACTAATTTGCACTTGAAATTACTCAATATCACCTAAAATTTGATACAGTGCATTACACTGATTTATTCTTTGTAATAATACAACACAATTAATAATGATTTTAGGAATTATAAACATGATTTCATGCATGCAGTTTATCCTACCTTTTCAAAGATTTAATCTGCCGTTGTACAGTCGGTATCAAAATAATTAATGACGATTAAATTGGGACAATCTCTTTCAACAATTAGCTTATTAAAAATCAAACATCTTCATTTCATTGTATATTACATTCCTTTTTAGCCAAGATATCATTGTGAGTATGACTGCTGCGTTTGATTTTTAAGTAGATTCGCGAGTATGCCTCCGAAAGGTAGATCAGTGACCTGATGAATACTCAAAATCATATCTTTTCGGAGACCAAGCCTTGAATTTTGATAACGGTGAAGGACATCGATCCGAAGGGTGCCAAAATCAAAGAGGCACAATGCGTCACATTCTCTCGCGGTGCTTGTGTCAACAGTAGAGGTTATGGGGTCGGTTGTCACATTCACCGCTCCCACTCGTTATTCTGGAAAAATAGATAGTTTTTCTTGGATTTCTAGAATTCCTTAATAATCCGAAAACAATAAATCATGAACATTTAATTAAACCTCCACTAGTTTATCGGTTCCAATTACCGTCTAACAAGTAACACTTCATTCATGATTTTTCAAATTTTTTGATTTATTAAAGGCGAAGAAGATAAAGTGTGCAGATTAAAGAAGACTTTGTATTGTTTGAAGCAAGCACCTAGAGCATGTGAGTCTTCTTTAGTCTATACACTTTAATTTCCAATTTCAGAATTCTTTCAAAACGAGAAACGGATATGAAGGTTACGAGATGGGTCCCGACCTGATTTCATCCCTAATTGAAATTACTATATGTCACCAAATTAAAGTTGCTAAAATGTGATCCAGGGTAGGTATTACACTAATTTATTCTTTCTAATACATTATTTTGTTAAAAAAGCTTTCTAATACATTATTAAGATATAGAGATTCGTAATCGTTTCAAAGTTGTTTCACTAGATGATTATATTAAATGAATAAAAAATTCAAGGAAACACAAAACTTAGAGGTTGCAATGAGCACATGCAAATAAGGGTCAAATAAGAGCGGAAGATTAACTGAACCCAAGAGCAAAGAGCAAACAAGATGAAACCGATATTGGATTCATTCTTGTTGAATATATATATATATCTTTTTGGATTTTAATGAATTGAACAATATCGATGCATAGAGGTTTATGTATACATATCACACAGTAGGATTAATTCCAATTTTTTCGTTTCCTCAGATCCTCTGGAGAAGGATTTTCGTATCTTCCAAGGTAAAACCCATCTTCTTTCACCACCCACCAGCAAGTGCCTATATCTTTTCGGTAGCCGCAATAACTGAGACTAAATAAGGACGTAAAGACCTTGAAATCAGCTTTTTTATGGTTCCACTCAAAATGACATTGGAATTTAGTAGAAAACCAAATATTTTCCCTGAAACTCCAGTGCAGATAATCTTTAGGGTAAAGATCATGCAACCCAAGGTCATTATCTGAAGACCAGCAGTGAACATGCACAGGCTCTTTCCCAGAAGGAAGCTCATTGACAATATAAATTCGATATTTTTCGAAAGCTGTCGGGTCGTATTCAGAGGGTTGTGCCAGATGGGCTGCTGAAATTGAAATTAGCAAGATGATGACAAGGTTTCTTGATTTTGCAATATAATCACCCATAGCTTAAATTAAATGTATGGAATTAGAATGAATGAATGTGTAATTTCACATGCCTTTTATATAAATGATACGCAAATAACAAACTCTAGGGCCCACCTTTGACCGTCAAGCCTCATTGGTAACAAACTCATGGTGCTTTTCTAGGACTACAATAACAAACACTATTGTAAAGCAATTATATCAGACTCGATTTCAACAATAAATCACATTAATAACGATGTAATGATATGAAATGAGGTATGAAAACAAAGAGCATAAAAAAATTGTCGAAGAAGACGGCAAATATATATTCAAAGAGAGAAATTTGCAGAAATCAGTTAATTAATGAAAATGGCACACAAAAATAGTCATTTTCAAATCGGGTTCAGTTGACGAAATGGTTGAAGCGAGCGGTAAAATTTGAATCAAAAATTTCCAGACGACAAGTAAACGCTACCTGCAACAAAACAATTCCCGATTATAGGTATACTATATATTCCATTAATAGTTTTTACATTAAAAAAAAAAAAAGTGAATAACACATAGAATCATAGGAATAGTCTTCACTCGATCATGCATTACTCACACATATTTAGAGAAACAAGTTTACAAAGGAGAGTAGTGTTCAATTTAAGTTGAATATACTTACAACAAGCATATTGTTAATTATGTTAATACTTTACTTTAAGGGAATGATTAAGATTACCTACACACCCTCCCTTAGTGAATTTGATAGCTTAGAGAACCAATAATATTCATGAAATTCCTAAACAATCATTAGTGAATCTAACATATCTTTAGATTGCTACTAAAAATGCTATCCGATAAAGATTCAAAAACCATCGGCGAACATAACAGATAGATAAACCGTCGACAGTGAATCAACACATTGTGTTATGTATACGACAAAGAACCGCACGAGTTCAGGATAGTGCTTAATTAAACACTCCTTAATTAGTGAAACTTTGAGAGAAAGACTATCTTAAGTGAATCATGCATGCAACCAGAGAATCAACATCCTCGATCATTAGTGGATATATATATCTTCTAATCGAAAAACTCATTTAAGGTTTAGGAAAAATTAGGAGAGATGGTTGATATTAATTGAATTGAATTTGATTGCTTAGGTTTCTTGTAACTGCCAGGTGAGCAGGTTATGTGCAAAATAAATAAATGAATAAAATTAGCGAAGTAGGTGGAAAAGGAAGGTAAATTTATCTGAAGTTAAATAGGTTTGGATAAAAGATGCATATGAGAAAGAGAAAGAGAAAGAGTAATTGTAGCCATTAGTGTTGATAACGCGTTGTAACTTGTAAAACTCTAAAATATTAAAAATAAAAAAATAGGAAAGAGAAGAAGCAAAATAGACTAAAAAAAAGAAAAGAAATAATATTGCATATATTTGATTATTGAAGAGTGTAGAGTATTTATAATCTTATTATACATAATTTTCAACAACAAAAAAAATATTACAAATAACAACACAGTAAATGATTAAAATTATCAAATACAAAAATCAGTCAGCTTCAACAATCTCGGGTGGTGTGTTTCCTCCATCAAGGTTGGATCTACCTATATCTTCCATCCGTAATTCTTCATGAGTTGAACCAACCGTTGACCCATCACCAACAATCTCAGCTTGCACATGTTCATCGAATATTGATTTCTTGAAGTGTGTACCCATCTGTTTTATTATTAATTTAATTAGTTCACAACAAATAAATTAAATATGGTTTTCTACAAAGGACCAAAAACATTTATATTGTAAATTAATTACCTGAGTGACGAGTGCATACAGAGGCAATGTGCTATAACTACATAGAAGCCGAATAATCAACCTGGAATTAACCGCATTTTAAGAGAACATCCCCGATAAAAATAAGCAAATGGCTAAAACCAAACACTCTTTGATCTTACCCAACGATAAGCCTGACAATGAAATGAATTGGAATCATTACATTGCACGATTCGAAACCCGGTTGAATGACATACCAAAATAAATATGTTATCTCGAAAGCATTTTGAAAGAGAATCAAGTGGATCAAGAAAAGGACGATCTGAGGCCGACGGAACCAAAAATGATCATCAGAAGGCTTTACCACCAATTCACCTTCTATAACTGTATGTCTCTCCGCAACACCATGAGCCAACTGTGTGATTACATGCTCCAATTTCGTGCCTATGGCTAGCAGAAGCTGAACAAATCGTTCAAACTCTCCGTCAGTGAGTAACTAACAACTAACCACATAAATGTATGCACTGAAAAACACACACATATAAGTTCCACTTACGATGAAAGGAATAAAAGCTATCCAAACATAAGCTTTCCAACCTGCACACGCACACACAGTATATGTAAAACAAACGCAGTTTTTAAGGTCTACAAAATAAATAAAATCAATAATATTCTGATGGTTACAGGGTATGAGCAATATATATAATGTATGATCTGCAAATAAAGAGTCACATACCGTAAACATTAAGCAGCAAAAATATGACCACAGTTACCCACAAATACCAACTGCATCAAGAAAAGCGATGACATGATTCATTACGAGTTTGCGTAACACAAATACAAAATAAAAGAGTTTATTTAGAAATAAGAATTTAACTTGCCTTACGCCAACAACCGTCTCAAAATCATCTTCCAAAGAACGTAGCATGTACTTGTGAAAATTGAACTTCGGATTTCCTCTGCAATGTGCCTGCAACAAAGATAAAACGATCGTATTATAAAAAAGCAATGGCAGAAAGGCGTGCACGGCTTAATTACTACAAATGAACCAACCACTTACAGTTATAAAACCCCGCCTCAGTGCCTCATAATCTGCTATGGTGACCGACCCGTAAAACTGCCTTAAAAAGCATTGCTGTAAAGTTTATGTCAGAAAAAAAAAAAGAAGGAAATATGTCAATAAGATTGTACCCCTATCTATCACTCTAATTGTCAGTAAAAATAAAAATAAAACATTAAATCAATCCCGGTAGGTGCGGGATAAACTCTCAAGTCATTTTTATAAGTGATCAGAATGGTTGTTTTTTTTTTTTTTTTTGGTATTAATTATATGATAACGATGATGATGGTGGTGCTACATGAATTTTGCAGAGAGCTGTAATTTTTGTTAGACCTTTTTGTCGCAATAACATTGAATGGACAATTTATAGCATCCGAAAAATAATAATAACAACAACAACAAAAAAAATTTAAATATTAAAAAGTGAAGGATTAGATGTGTGAAATGATTTTCAAAAGCAATTTTCATTGTAATTTTCTCCCGTCACAATCCCCTTTTTTTTTTTTTTCTTTTGAAGATTCCGGCACAATCCTAGGATTTCAGGAATCAAACCGGGAAAGAAAAAAAAGAAAAAGATGCAAAAGTAATATTAAGCATTAACTAAAGAGTAATGATTCGGCCACATGCAACGGTTGTGTTGTGTCATTTTGTTGTATATCACCAACGCTGTGTTATTGTAATTAACATCAATCTTAACCGAAAAAATTAAAATCCTTACCAGCCAACCTAAGAAGGTGGAATACTTTTCAATCCCAGTAAATCGACGTTTGATAAAATCAAGTTCCTGAACCAAAATGAACCTTGGCCTTTGTCCTGAAAACAGATAGAATCAAATGTTTAATAATTTACAACAATATATCTCATCTCTTGGTTTTTTTCGATATATAGAACACACCATCATATTAAAAATATATATAGCACACACCTTCTTCGCTACGGTCGGGGCTTTCATTTGCAAGCGAATCCTCCCAATGCCTCCATTGTCGTATCTAAAGACAGTGTTGTAAAATTTCCATATATCCAGAAAACAGAATGTTAAAAAAAAAAAAAAAAAAAACCACCAAAGAGGAGAAAAAAAAGAGGTTGAAAGGAGATTGCAGTAATTATTACCCTTGCTTCTCCGGATAAAACAGTAAGGACAGAAAGAATGACGTGAACAATGGCTAAACAAAAGATGAATTCATGAAGATTTTTCAAATCTTCATGAGAGAACAGCTGGACCATATCCTCCGTACACTGAGCAGCAAAAACCAAAATAAGTTATTTACTCTAAATTTTTTTGGGGAAATTCAATCGTGGGAAAAATAGTTTATGATATATACATACTATTAACGTATCCATGCAAATCCATGCAGCAGCAAAATCAGCAGCAGCAAAATCAACAGCAAAAATATTTAAAATCATGATTGAGGAGTGATAAGGTTGTTTTGGAGAGATAAGGTTGTTTTGCTGCTGCTGATTTTGCTGCTGCATGGATTTGCATGGATACGTTAATACATACCACATATTTACACTCTAAAAATTAAATAACTCTATCCAACCGCCAAAAAATTCATAGAGCGCTTAAATAGAGTAATGATAGGGACACAACAAAAATTAAACAACGGATGTCACAACATAATATCTCACCTTTGATTTTGATGGGTTCACATCACAATCAATTAACACTCATCAAAATCAAGGGTGGAAGATCATATTGTGGCATCCGTTGTGTAATTTTTGTTGTGGCTCTATCATTACTCGCTTAAATATGTGTCGGGCGGTCCTAATTTTACTGCAGGCCTTGATAAATTTGAATAAGGGTGGCAAAAAAAAATTTGGTGGTTGGAAAAAACAGATTACAGTATTAAAATAAAAAAATAAAAAACCTATTTCGATCTGAAAAAAAAAAAAAAAAAAAAAAAAAAAAAAAAAAAAACCCTACCCTGCCTCTTCTTCCTCCGACCAGTCTGTTAGAGTTCTTATATGAAAAAAATAAAATAAAATTTCACAGTCGAAGACGAGCAGAAAAATCCCATGTAACCATGTTAGCTATTGATAAAAAGCAGAAAAACTCGTGAAAATTCTTAAGAAAATGACTCAGATTTTATTTTATTTTATAAGAACTAATTAAGAAAATGGTACGTCCATTCCCGAAGAGGGGATCTTCAGGGGGATGCATGCATGGAGGGAGGGAACTAGGGAAGGAAGAAAGAAAACTATATATTTTTTCTCCCCGCCTTAGTATATATATTAAATTTCTTTTTTTTTTTTTTTTTTTTTTTTTTTTTTTGCATTTGCAGTAAATGAATTAATGCAGAAGACTACATACAACTATACAGGTGCGCGCCTAAAAATAAAAAAAATAAAAAAATAAAAAAAAAACCTTGTCAGCACAGTGTTTCATTGATCCTCCATTTTCGGTCAAGTCGCAGGGCAGGAGGTCATGCATGACACGCTTAGGAACACAGATATTTGTTATTTTTTCCGGAAGAAGTTCAAGCAGCAGGGATATAAATCCCAACACCATCAGTTCTGCATCCATGCACCAAATTAAATTAATTAATAATCAAATTAAATCACTTTACTAAACAGATCGATCCGGAAAAATTAATGTAGCTCCGAATTAAGAAAAAATTAAAGTGATGATCGACCTTCTTTCATTTTTTGCAAAGCATCAAACAACGGCTTTTGATTATTCCTCGTCAAGTACTGCATCCATATTCGATCACCAAGAAGATGAATATATTCATTAATTAGAGGCATTATTAATTAATTAATTAAACCAAACAATTCATTGTTAAAATTAACGTCAAGTAAAAATATAAACCTTTCCGGTGAAGTGGAGGAGACGTTCAAAGCCAAAAGAAATGGCAACTATAATGGTGCAGACACCCGCAACCAACCATGTTGGCTTGTACTCCATTTTCTCAATTAATTAACGGTAGCTGAAATATATTAAGATGGAAAGAATTCTCAGATTTGAAAGTTTTTAGTTTGTGCATGTGTATCTGCATTGCATGGGATATTATGCATATATATACACATTCATCAACGTATTAATTTTTTTTTATTTTATTACAACAACCAATTGTGTAAGTTCTACCTACCGATTAATGAATTTCATTCAATATTCCTTTTATATACAAGTTAGTTTCCACCTGGAGTACCGCCATCAATAGAAACTAGAAAACGAATGACAAACTACATGATACGTTATACAAATCATAAGGATTGATAATCACATTTCCACTCCCTTTAAGTTTGTTTGAAATTTTTTCTTTTTTTATTCTATTATTTATGATTTTTTTTAATAATTACTTTACATTTTTCAGTCCGATATATTGTTAAGTTTTAATCGGTTGTTGCAGTTTCCATACCTTTTATACTATGTAAAAATAATCATTAATAAAAATGTTTGAAATTGCAAAATAAAATATTTCTGATATAGTAATGTGTGAAGATTTAAACAGGAATTTATTTAAAACCCATTCTTAACATAAATGTGCCGTTGAAAAATGACAAATTTAAAAGGAAATGTATTAGGAACATTAGCAATTGCAGCTACCTAAAGAAAAAGACAAAATGTAGTCATTTTAGTTGCATAAAATACTGCTCCATTTTACGCGTCATTTATGTGTAAAGTTATCTCTACTTAGAAATTTACTTTAATTATGCTGTAAAATCTCTTTCAATATGTTTACCACAAATATAAGCATGTATACTCATATAGAGAGAAAGAGTGATTTTTTTTTTTTTGAGTCTCACTCTCACCGCGCAAGTGGCGTTTACACGAGATCTGAATCACACAATTCTATTCTACGTCTAATACGTTCTACGTTTAAATCGCGTGATCGATTCAGATGGGCTGTAATTAAAAGATAGATTTAACGAAAATAAATAAAAGAAGAAAATTTTATTACATCAATGCTTGACGTTTGCAATGCTGTTGCTATGCTATATTTATACATTATTTTCAATATTTTCGGATAAATATAAATAGACTCAAAATAAACATAAAAGCTATTTAAAATATTTGGGGATAATCATGCTGAACCCTAATTGCGCTGCCACTCCCTGCCAGGACTCCATCTTCGAAGCTGTTTGAAGGAGACTTGAACGCTGCTGCCTCTTGAACAAGATAAGTCTCATGCTTCTCTTCTTTATCTTGAATCTTCACTCTATCAGATTTATTTCGAACTGTTTGTGCATTATCTTCAGATTTATTTCGAACCAATTGTGCATTATCTTCTTCACCCCCCTCAATCGAACGTGGGAAAGGGATTGAACACGGAGATTGTTCCTTAATTCCAAAAGCGTACCTTTGACAAGGGTTTTGTAAACACATCCATTGCTTGTTTATGAGATGGCACAAAGCGAGTAGTAAGATGTTTAACGGCCACTTTTTCCCTGACAAAATGATAATCGATTTCAAAGTGTTTTGAACGACTGTGAAACATAGGATTTATGGTCATATACAGAGCACTTAGGTTATCACATAGGAGTTGAGGCGGTGAAGTAAGCTGAACCCCAATGTCTCGAAGTAAATGTGTAATCCATACTAATTATGCACTGGAAGCAACAGATCAGACCCCTATCCCTGAACCAAAAACCATCAAGACAGCTTTAAAGCAACCTCAATGGGTTCAGGCAATGCAAGAGGAGTTAACAGCTTTAAAAGAAAACAATACATGGATCCTGGTTCCTAGACCTACTAACACAAATGTGGTTGGGTCCAAGTGGGTGTTCAGAGTCAAAACCAAAGAGGATGGCAGCCTTGAGAGATATAAAGCAAGGCTAGTGGCTCAAGGTTACACACAGCAACCAGGGGTAGATTTTGAAGAAACTTTCAGCCCAGTTATCAAACCTACAACCATCAGACTGGTTCTATCTTTAGCAGTTTCCTATGGTTGGACAATGAGGCAATTGGATGTGAAAAATGCCTTTTTGCATGGGGCACTTAAGGAGGTAGTCTATATGGAGCAACCACCAGGCTTCACAGACTCCAAGAAACCTGATCATGTATGCCTATTACAGAGGTCTCTATATGGACTTAAGCAAGCCCCCAGAGCTTGGTTTGACAGACTTTCACAATGCCTCTTACAACTCAACTTCAGGTGCAGCACAGCAGATTCTTCTATGTTTGTCCTTCAAGATCAGGGTATCATTATAATCATGTTGATCTATGTGGATGATATAATCATCACAGGGAATAACTCAAGATTCATCTTAGGCCTCACTCATAAACTTGGACAAGAGTTTTCCTTGAAAGATTTGGGCAGATTAAGCTATTTCCTGGGCGTTGAAATCAAACCTACCACAACAGGGATCATTCTCACCCAGCAAAAATATGCTCAGTCTTTGCTGACTAGGACTCAGATGCTTGGTTGCAGTTCCATTGCTACTCCTGCAGCAATCAAAGTTCAACCCAAGCCTACAGATTCTGATCCATTTGATGCTTTCACATTTAGAAGCATAGTAGGAGGCCTGCAATATCTGACTTTCACTAGGCCAGATATCACTCATGCTGTCAACAGAGTTTGCCAACACTTTGCCAACCCTACCATAGGAGACTTTAAAGAAGTCAAACGCATCCTAAGGTTTGTCAAAGGGACTGCTGATTCTGGTCTACATTATCTGAGGCAAAGTCCCCCTGTCCTATATGCCTATAGTGATGCTGATTGGGCCGGATGTCCTACAACTCGAAGGAGTACTGGTGGTTACTGTGTGTTCTTTGGGGCAAACTGTACATTAGCTCTTGGCTCTTGGCTCTCTTGGCTCATGGCTCTTGGCTTTTAGGCTTGTGACTCTTTGTTGTCTCCAGTCTGTCGAAGCTTCTCACATGACTTTACAGGTTTTTTTTTTTCCGCATTTTTTTTTTTTGGCTGGGCGTCAATAATTTTTTTTCCTGGAAAATGAGACAATGATAATAACAATGGAAGAAGGACGAGAGCAGCAACCATAAATAATAATAAAAAATGCGACACAATTTTATTTATTTTTTAGACTCAAAAGACGAGATGAAATAATGCAAATATTTTTATTTTTTCGATACAGAAAAAGACTTGCAGGACTGAATCAAACGGAAATAGAATAAAACCCTTTTTTTTGTCGATCAATGGGGCGGAAGTACACACCCATAAATCTGAACTAAAAATATTAAAAAACAAATTATTCGGACTCCTGGACGTGATGAAGACGATGGATGCATGTGAAATAATTATGGATGTTGTATGAAATTCATCGGACACATGAATCAACTAAGGGACTACCAGATGCAATGAATGTGATGCAAATGGAAAAAAAAATGCATAGATGGGGAGTTGTTTTTTATTTTATTTTATACATATAGTGGAAGAAGGATCGAGATGAGGTTCACTAATGTTAAAGATTTCGAACCCCACTTCGCTCCGCCTACGATACTACAATGAAGAAAATAAATAAAAGAAGAAAATTTTATTTCATCAATGCTTGACGTTTGCAATGTTGTTGCTATGCTATATTTATACATTATTTTCAATATTTTCGGATAAATATAAATAGACTCAAAATAAACATAAAAGCTATTTAAAATATTTGGGGATAATCATGTTGAACCCTAATTGCGCTGCCACTCCCTGCCAGGGCACCATCTTCGAAGCTGTTTGAAGGAGACTTGAACGCTGCTGCCTCTTGAACAATATAAGTCTCATGCTTCTCTTCTTTATCTTGAATCTTCACTCTATCAGATTTATTTCGAACTGTTTGTGCATTATCTTCAGATTTATTTCGAACCAATTGTGCATTATCTTCTTCAAGACCGAGATTCAAATATAATGTCACTTGTACACGTATATTGGATCATCATGTAGAAGTCCAAAAGTGTGGAATCAAGCTAAAGTATATCCCCACTTGAAAAAGATAGTATGAGTTCATGTCCCAAAAAGTTAACAACTTGTTTTGCATATATTTGTTGATAGGTCATGTGGGCCCCGGTGTCTGGAATCATCATCGGTCTCAATGCATTCGGATTCGATCTCTCATAGTCCATAGAGCTTGATTTTTATCTAACAATTTGATATGGTTCGGAGCTTTATAACATATTGAACCCATCAGACTATCAGACATTCGATCTCTTAAGAATAATTGACCTATTGATATCAAATCACTATCATCTGTATCAAACTACAAGAATCACTATTAGTATTAAAACTAGTAATAGTGTTAAAGAAACTTCATTCATAATCATATCAATCATACATCATCATCTTATAAATTAGCAAGGACGGAACTAGTATGTTAGCATTCGCGTGTTAGGAGTCAACCCGGAGACCATAACCAGTAGCTACAATAAATTGAATAAAACATTCATCGAACATAATATTTCTACTCAACTTATTAATTCTGGAATTACGCCACCATAAATCCGAAACTGAATTCTATCGATTATAGATATAACTTATTCTCAAAACGTCGAGTCGAGTCGATAAGTGTCCATTGATATAATCATTACATATAAACTAACCCTCCATAGACTATCCGTAATGAAGCGGATTATTTCCGTAAACCTTCTTCAATACATCTTATCCTTATTTACCATTAACCCACTACTGATCAATTAGTTCATAACCAATACGAACTCCCGGGATCGATCAGTTTCTAGGATTAACAAATAAGGGGATTGTCTTTCTACTTCCCGCAGGAAAGGAATGGATTCCATATCTGTGAGACACACACTTCTCACTCATTCCGAAAGTGCCAAAGTGAAAGTGATTCGGACCGTGCCTCTTAGCGATCCTTAACGAACACATCAAACCCTATCTTGAAACAAGTAGAAGTATGCAATCACTTCAGGCCGGATTAAGGTTAATCCATATATGATCATCTTGTGATTCAATAAGATTTCTCAATCACGGAATTGAATTATATGATAAATGCAGATTAAATCGGTCCAATCCTCTATGGCTACATCATATATAAATGCCCCACTTAGACAACCAATTATGTCGACGGTCCGGATAAGACGGTCACACCATAAAGTGTTCTGGGCGCATTAATGGTGGTTTAATCAATAGACCCCATACTTTGATTAACTTCACCACGGACTAACATTTCAAGTGTATCACCATAAACTTAATCCTCATGTGACTAAGTTATATGGCTACATATGATACGACTTGGGTTTTCAGTAGTGTATTACTTATAAGCACGAAGAAAATAATAAGATGAGAATAAATCTGTCATTTATTAATTATAAAAACAATTATAAAAATTATCTTTCGGGCGCTACTTCCAACAATCTCCCACTTGCCCGTAAGGACACACTACACCAAAAAAGCCTTTTAAGGGCGTTCCAAAACGCCCTATATACAGGTCTATTAGGGCGTTTCAGAGCTAAGGGCGTTTCCTTGAACGCCTCTTTCGTCGACGTTGCAATAGGCTTTCAAGACGTTTTAGGATGTCATTATAGTATGCCATGAAAGCGCCTCATCAGGACTGTGTTAGGGCGTTTTCAAACGCCCTGAATAGGTGAGAATTCAGTCCTTTTTAGGGCGCTTCTCTTAGTCCTAATAAGAGATGTATTAATGCAATTTCAAACGCCCTTATCGAGTCCGAATGAGGCGGTTTGAAGTGTCATAACATGTGCGAAATTTAACGGTAACCAGAGCCCAATTAGGGCGTTCCGTTGAGTCATTATAACATGTATTTTACAATCCAAAACGCCCCAACAAAGTCCTAATGGGACGTTTTGAAGCGCCTTATATCTATTTTACAATCTGAAACGCCCCAACAAAGTCACATAGGGCGTTTTGAAGCGCCCTAATAGGTAGGAAACGCAACATTCTAATTCCAGTATAGCCCCATTTATATTTTGAATCCATCAATCAAATAGCCAAACTCATGTACTTGTCTAACAACAATCATACCATGAAAGACTTAACTAGACATACATACATATATATATATATATATATATATATATATATATATATATATATATATATATATATATATATATATATCATAATTGCATATAATTGAAGATCATCAAGAGATCTTATTTTACATCAAGTAGTCAAAAGATTAGTCAAACCAAGTAACAAAATGCATATAGTTGAAGATCAAGAGAGATCTTACCCTACATCAAGTAGTCAAAAAACATGCATCGAAATATACATTAGAACTTTTTACTCCTACAGAATGAGTAACCTCATTCGTCCTCAACAAGCATGCATCGTTGGTTCTTTAGATTGTTATCCCACCATTGTCAATAATATCATTCATCCTCAACAATGACCTACAAAATGAGTAACAACAATTATGAAAAGGATAAATCTAAATGTATAACACCGATTCTTAAAGAAAGCTTAACAGACACTTATAAGCCCAACCACTCAATTCCTCCATCAATATTTAAAACAATGCGCAAATACAAAACTTGAGTTGACAACGTTCTTATTCACATGTAGCACCATTACGAACTAGACGTTCATTACACATAATACAGTCATAATAATAACCACAAGCTTTGCACATAAAACAAGCATTTTTCGGGCTTTACGTTTTACTTCGCAATTGCAAGCATATCTTTGATAGCACAGGATAACGATTTGGGGATTCATCAAACTTACGATGAATCAATTGGTAAAAGCTATCTTTGGCCTTAAAGTCCCCATTCACCAAAATCAATTTCCCGATTGCATAAGGAAGAGGCAACCCATCAATTGATACACATTTCCCATTACTTTCCATGCTAACTGAATAAATGTCAATCATACAAGGAATAAGTGTGCAAAAAAAAAGGAACTTGAATCTCGATGACATACCACCCTCGGGAGATTTAGTATCATGCCCCGCTTAATATGAAGTGAGGAACAATTAAATGGCCATTCAAAACAAAAACCATTCAAAGCGTAAAAGCGGGAGTAAAAAAATGCGATCAAAGTGTCTACACACTTGTATAAATGCCTAACAAATATGTAAAGATATCGTTGTTCGTTCGAATTCGATTCAAGAAAGCGAGACCATTTATGCAATACGGAACTTGTGATACATAAACTCAGTGGAGTTGCATGACAAAACAAGGCACAAAATCTACAAAATTATACAGATAAAAATACGAAAAATATAATATATTAAGGTGACTTACTTTGCACAGTGTCTTGGTACATTTCGAATATCCTCCTAGCAAAGATTGGCCTCATTTTCACTTCTAATTTGTAGTGCAGACTCATCATGGTGAGTGGAATTCATGATTTACTCATCCAAAGAAACAACATCCCTGTTTATTCAAAATTGCGATTAAATTAGAATTGCGAAAATAATCATAATGGGAAGAAGCAAAAATCAAATTGTGTCTTAGGCTTATAATCGAAATGTCTTGACTACAAAATGCAACACATCAAAAACTTGATTAAAAAATTCTATGCATGATATTCACAAAGCATCAGCCAGTAGACAATTCCACGAGCTTGGCTCCATCCAAAGTAAATAAGAAGCTCAAATACAAGAAAGAAAATGCCAGTAACTCTAACCATAAATAAGACGCGAAATATGCTCTCAAATTTCAACAACACATAAATAAGACAATTGAAAACACCTGTGCAACAATCAATATATATGCATTAGTTTCAAAGTGAGTGCATACTAGCTTCATTCATGGAGATTCTTGATTTTTTTGTGTGGAAACATTTATTGCATGGAATTGTCTTATATATTTGTTTTTGAAGTAAGATGTATTTAGGAAGAGAAATTCAAAGAAGCCATAGGCGGAAGACAAGTTACCTGTCTTCAAACATGTTGCTTATGTAGCTGCCAACCACTATATTTACTGGTAAAACAGTTAAGCCAAGACATGCAAGAAAAATTGCAACTGTGCTTGTAGTCCACTGAAAGTAATATGTTGTGATAACACTCGACTCTGAAAGTAATATCTCCATCGCATATCAAGTTTCTTCAACATTTATTTCAACTCCACGGACACCCTCGCGTACTACACTAAACCCTTCATCTCCATCATTGCTAGTTGGGTCATCAATTCCACCTTGTAGATATGTATCAACATCATGTCTTTGAACACATCTTATATGCAGATCTTGAGGATGTGGTTATAACCACTTTCCAATCCTTTTCAGTTGGGTCTTCCACATAAAACACTTGGGAAGCTTGTGATGCAAGAATGTAAGGCTCATCATGTGGCCTTATGTTTGCAAAATTAACCAATGTGAAACCGTTCTCATCTTTTTCAGCCTCCCACAGTTGAAACCCAATCACATTCAAACATGACCACTCTACGACCTCCTCGATAGTATAATTCAATTATAGATTTCAAAATTCCATAATAGGCCACCTCGCTTTGTATTGGATTGTCATCTCTCGTACTCGAGAAACTACTTGTGCTTGCATTGACAATCACTCCACAATTCTGAGTTTTCCTCCTCTGCTCAACGTCTCTTATGTGAAATCGAAATCCATTTATAATGAACTTCTCATACTTCAAACCTATATGGTTAGGTTTTTTAGCTAGCATCTTCAAATCAGCATGTACTCGAGCTTCTCCCGTCATTGGCCAATCGTCAACCTAAAACGATTAAATTATTTATACGACAATACGACAATACGAGTCATCACAATGTCAAAAAAATAGTTTAAGAACTTCGCAATTACATGATCAACAAACCAGTCCGCAAAACTTTCACTGTGGACACGCTCAAGTTCATGCCTTCTTAAATGAGGTTTTTCTCGAGTAACATAGTAAAATGTGTATTACTCCACTTCCCCATACATTTAATACGAAGCAAGCGGAGAATGAATGACAATGCAGAATAATTCTCACATCCTGGATACAGTTCTTGTTTCCATTCATCAATAAGTAGGTAAAACTTACGAGCTAATGCATTTGGTACGTCTGGCATGGTTATGTCATTTTCAATTACTGTCTGATCCTCAACTGGCATCCCACAAACATCATGCAACATGCTTTGCATGTCATCCGGTGTATGATGAGTAGAAGATGAACACTCGCTATTGTTCACGGTGGACTGAGGGCATGTTAGTTCTCCGTGAGCTATCCAATAAGTATATCCTTTGATAAAACCTTTTACTATCAGATGCTCTCTTACATCAACCTTTGGCCTCATCACTCCATTACCACACTCAATGCAAGGACATAAAATCATCCCATGTATGCTTGATTTCTCAAATGCGAAACTCAAAAAGCTCTCAACACCATCGTGATATTGTGGGCTAATTCTTGATAAGTTCATCCAACTTTTATCCATTCTAAAAAAGAAATGAAAAGAAATCAATTACATATAACACTTCTGCAACTTTGATAAAAAAAAAAAAACCAATTCAATGGAAAGCTAAATATAAAGACTTTATTTCCTAGCACTAGATATTTCAGAAGAAAAAAAGGAAATGCATAAAGAAACCACTAAGCTACCAAGAAAAGAATGAAAGTCCATTTCAAAAAAAAAAAAAAAAAAGATAGAAAGCCTAAGTTTTATAATTTTTTAGTTATTAAAGTAAAGGTATCACACTCAGACAGTTACCCTCGCAGTTCAACATCACACTCAGTAAGGCTGTTTCTTAACACATAAGCACATATTAACGTAATCAATTTTAAAAAAATTGCAGCCAAACTTTTGCATCACCTTAAAACAAAGAGCAAAGGCACAGAAGTAAAAGATCAGATGCAAACTTTGTTTATTAACAGTTTATCACAAGATGTTCACTTTGATGTGCTGGCCTCAAACCATTGCCTCAACTTTGATTACACAAAACCTAGCCGGTTGCCTTTGTGCTGATTAATTCCTCTCCGGTTGCAGGAATGTCCGGCGGTTTGGTTTCTAAAGACAGAAAGACATTTTCCTAACATGTTGGTGGCAGGTCCATTCCTTACTATCATAAGTTAAAGATTTCTGTGTCACTCACATTGCCCGAGTCTGATTACAACACAAACCTCGGAATTTTCCAGGTATGCCATGGCCCCTAACGAACCTATCTATGCTTGTACCACACATATAACTAGCAAAATCATGCATAAAGTAATGATTTTTCAAAATATATCAACCAAATATAAGTCGGTTTCTTTCATTCATTTTGGTGCAGGTTAGAATTGAATGCCTTTCAGTAGATGGTAAGGTGACTGCAAGTTTTACCCACCCAACCATGCTAAGTTACAAAAGCCAGCCAATAAAATACATTGAGACCCTTATGAAAAGATCCTCTTTTAATGGTTTTCAATCAGAGATGCAAAATCTGAAGGTCGGAGCAATATATTTCAAAGAAGGGATCGAGCCGATTTCTTGCTTTAAGGTGTCAATTGACCAAAGAGCAAGACATGAACACGGTTTTCGAATACCTGAAATATACGCTGCAATGATGAACATAGCGACTCAGCTTCCTACGTTGAAAAGATTCTTATGGAACTGGAGGAAAACTGTTTTCGTGTGGTTGAACTTCTCTGTGTTCTTGATGGAAGTAGCCATTTTTTTGACGTTTTGCGGGCCAATTATTCTACCAGGGAAAGACATTAAAGCTGTAGGTGCTAAAGGAAGGTAAATAAAATCTCAGTGAGCACAAATACTCAAGTTGATATCAAGAAAAAGAGACCTTGTAACAAGTTTGTTTTTCTATATTTTCTATGACGCCCCTGAACTCGGGCCTTATCATATTATGTAAGGATGTACATTCCAGCTGATCACAAGTACTTTTGTGCACATAAAACCACTTAAAATGCTAGAAAGAAACTAAAGAACCATAGCTTACACTAATAAAGCAAAGACCAAATGTTCAGGCTATCTATGAACCAATCATAGAAAGAAAAATAAAAGAAGAGCTCATTTGAACCAAAATGAATTTATGGCTGTTCCTACTAAACAATGCCCAGATTCACATATTGATTATGAGTATATTTAATAATAGTGAAAAGTTTACTGCAAATAGCATATGATATATACAAATTTGGTTTAACCATTTTTACAAGTATCATGCAACTTATGACTCTTAGTATATGCTTGTCCATATACACCAAACACGACACATGTATTTAAATTGGTCCACCCAATGAGCAGGTGAAATGATATAATAGTTCATTTTGATTCTTGTGAGCATTTTCTTCTTTGTTCCACACAAAACTTCCGGATAATATCAAAAAAATTGGAGGATCTTAGAAAAGGATACTATACATACCACTATATAATAGCAAAAACAAAACTCAACTTCAATCTAAACAAAGTCTATAGGCTCAGCACTTAGAATTAAACTCAAAGCCAAAACAGAGCTGGAAAACAAAAGCATAAATTGACAAAGCTAACAACTATTTTACACAAATTCAAATAAAAAATTTGCAAATTACGGGACTGCTCCTAGAGAAAAATAAAAATAAAAAACATGTACCTGTGAAGCTCGATGCTTGTACGCTGCTTGTAGGATTGGTGTCGACAATTGAAGATTGTAGTGGACAAACAAGTTCCCGATTTTGTGGATGAATCGAAGTAGAAGAAGAGGGGAACAGCTCGGAGAGTAAGCCTTAGGAGAAATCAATAGATGCGAATCGAGGACCTGTAATCGAAGATGAAGGCTCCGATTTTCTGGACGATGGAGGTGGAAAACGCGCGGAGGCGGAAGATGGAGGTGTAGAAGACGGAATTGGAAGAATTGAGTAATACCCTAGGTGGAGACGGGGGTGTTTTTCTGAAACTGAAAATGCTAAAAATGGGGCCTTTACCCGCTGTTTTTGTTTTGCAAGGAAAAAAAATTGGAAAAAATAATAATAATAAAGTATAAGGCGTGTCTGAACGCCCTTAGAAGGCAATAAAAAAATAAAAGATATATAACAAGTATACTATTTACTGTAGCAGAATGTCACAAAGCTGGGAACGCCCCATTAAGGCCCTGAAAGGGCGTTCGAAAAAAAAAGCCCCTAATTTAGTGTCTTTATATCTATATTTTGTAGTAGTGACAAGAAACAATTGTCTTTCGGGCACTCTACATCTAACAGTCTCTTCCACCTCTAGATCCCCCTCTACCTCTATAACTATTCTGACCACTGTTAGAACTAGGCCTGACATTAGTCATATTCCCTGTACCAGCACCCTGTGTGTATGAAGCAAGATTTGCAGTGGGATGTGCTTGATTAGCTCCAGTTATGTGAGGATTGAATCTAGCTAAGAGCCTTTCATGAGTCAAAGTTGAGACTGAACTTCAGGCCAAGTAAGGGATCCTACCCTAGAGGTAATGTTTACTATCACTGCCTCATAATCTTTGTCCAGATCTCCTAAAACAGCCAAAATTAATTCAGACTTGGACATAGGATATCCAGCAA
Organism: Gentiana macrophylla; assembly: GCA_026214975.1. NCBI lineage: Eukaryota > Viridiplantae > Streptophyta > Magnoliopsida > Gentianales > Gentianaceae > Gentiana > Gentiana macrophylla. The sequence continues at coordinate 117,056,979 of CM047810.1, read as the reverse complement.
CTGTTAAGCTGTCACTGTAAGACTTCATTTGTGCAAGATAATCACTCATCGATTTGAAGCCTTTTTCAGCTCTAGTTAAAGCACTTTTAAATTCAAGCATCCTAGCTTCTGATTGACTATTGAACAAACCTTCCAAGCTAGACCAGATTTCATGAGAGGTAGAACGTCCCATTACCTCAATTAAAGCTTCCTCTGTCATTGAACTGAGTAGCCATCCCATTAACAGATTGATCGCCAGTATTCCATTCTTAGAGCCGGATTTGGAAGAGCATTGAATCTACCCGATTGTCCGGAGGTCTCGTCGATTCCAAGTAGAAGATCTTCCATCTTATGACCTCTAACAATGGGTAAGATGGTGTATTTCCAGAGAAGATAATTGTCTCTCTTCAGTTTCACAATGCATGTCTGACTGAGGTGACCTTGGAAGGGTGAGTTTGCCTGCATGTAAGATCCAGGAGATGGTGACCTGAATTGAGAAGACATTACCGGAAACAATGGTGGAAGAAACAGAACCAGTCATTTGAGTAAACGGCATCCCACCGGAGAACTCTGGTGGGGGATAGAGAAATCCTGGATAAGGAAGTGATGCAAAAAGAGTTTGACGATGAGCATTGGCAGCTATAGATGCTATATCAGCTCCGATCGATGCCGGAGAACTGATTGTCTCTGTAGCAACTACAGTGGTCACCGGCGGAATAACGGTCCAAGAACTTGCAACACTCATGACATAGGTCGATCAGCTCTGATACCAAGTTTGATTGTTAATAAAATCAGTAAGGTGCCATTAAAGGCAAGAATGGAAGCTCAAGATTATGGAGAAGAAGATCGATCTTTTCTTATCCAAAAGGTTACAACAACATAATGATAATAATAAGGATAGATCTTGTGCATATATTCTTGCACGCTAACCAAGATCTAACAAACTAGTACACATGTACTAAAAGGATTAATCTACCACTTATCCATTATTACTACTACCCATAATATTTCACACACTGAATCGATATTTTGAAAATTGTGTCAAAAATCGACTTTTGAAAAGCTGATTAAATGTGATGTAAGGTAAAATCAGTGTGGCCTACAAGAAAATAATTGTGTAAGAAAGTGCATCATAAACAAGTACAAGGGAAGAAAAATTTAACAAAAGAATGAATGACTCAAATTGATATAATTGCTTTTTCAAAATAAAAACAAAAAACAAACTTGTTTTCTGGCTAAAAGTAATGAATCCAAAACAAGCCAATATTGTTTTTTTTTTAAACAAACACAGGAGAAAACCATTCATAGAGCAAACCTTTGATCCCGAGCAAATTCATATGTCCTCGAATCAAATCAAAAGGTAACATTTTCATCACCGAGCAAAAGCAAGTTTTTTTCACGACCCAAATCCAAATGATGAGAACCATGGTTCGATTCCCAACCTAACCTTCAACAAAAATCCCCTCCCCCTAAAAAAAAAGGAAATGTTTGGAAAAGTTCTCCATGTCACTAGCCTTGTGGGGTAGAAAAGCTTCCCTCAATTCAACATTTTTCATCAAAAGATGACGTTTTCTTCTTCAAATATAGAACACCTTCAACGTGTCTGCAAGTTTTCATATCACACAAACATCTTTGCAAAATACATTATTGCCGCATATTAAAAAATATTAATAATACAAAGTTTCCAGTTCAAGTAATCTCAAATAGTTCAGAAACACTTCCAAACAAATCAATAATCAAAGGAAAAGCTTGGAAAATCTTCTTCATTTCAATGGCCGAGCGGTAAAGCACACCTCCACATTGTTGTTTGACGTCGACCCAGAGAATTTTACTACACAAAGAGGAGATTTTCTTGGGTATTCACCTATCTTTTGAACCGACTTAAACTTCGAGATGTTCATGTTTCCGGCACAAGTTATCCGCATAACTTTAAGAACACTTCCATATGTTAATATATAGCGTATCATTTCATGCTCATCTTCAACATTACCATGATAGCCACTAAATACAATTTTCTTCAAACTCATTGACAAGCACCTTGGAACTTCTGAAGGAGTAGTCCACTTCAAACGATTACGATTACCCCGTTTTTTCAGAAGCTGGTGTCACAAAAAAAGGCATCCATAATTATACTTGTAAATGTTTAATGAACATAAATACAAGTCATTGTTCAATTGACATAAAATGAACACTCTCATACACACGCATTTCACATGTCTTATAACTTTGATTTATTGTAAGAACTTGTAAATTATCAGAGCATTGAATCAAATCTTGTAATGATCTCCAGTCACAATATCGGATGTTTGTCTTTAATTTCACCAATCTATTAAACTTAGTAGACAGCTTGATTGTGCCATGGCTAAGAGCCTAAGAATATCAAACGTTAGTAACCATGGTAACAACATTCACAAGAAAAAGAGTATGAGTCTAATAATGGAATACAACTCATTAATAACGCTCCTAAAAATTTTAATAGCTTACCTGCATAGCTTCAGATGATAAAGTTAGTGCTTTTGCACAATCGAAAGCACTAAATGCTCCAACGACTGAATCACAAACGCCGGCTCGAGGGTGTAGTTGTCCATACAAAGAAATTTTGAAGTCAACTTCAACAAGAGAGCTTAGACTTTTAAGCACAAAAATCTTAGGTACATAACCACCGACCTTGAGATACTCAAGCGAGGGAGTCTCTAACTTCAGGTTGTAATCATGCTTGCAATGGAGCAAAAGACGTCTCAAGGAAGCTGATGATATTATATATGTAGAATCACGACGGTAGAGTAGTAGGTGTAAATCATTTAGCATCGGGCAACCGTTTATTAGTTTTTCAAAAGCTTCTTCAGACTAAAACTGAACTCCCGTTAGTTTTAGATTATTTAGTCTCGGAAGGCAAACCAAAAATGATGGGGAAAGAGATATACAACACTTATTCAACTGCAAACATCGTAGTGAGACACAACTAAAAAACACTACTAGGCACTTCAAATGTTCCACGAATAAGAACACTCAGAGAAAGCTCTTGGATATTTCTTGCAATTGCAGTGTTGATCCATGAACTAGCATGGGATAATAAAATAGGCCGAGGAGTAAACTAGTAGACTAAATGAAACTTGTTTAGCAATCCAACATCATGGAGAAGCAAAACACGGTTAACAAATTCAACGAATCTCATATCTTTGCCTTCCAATGAACTCCAATGACAGAATTCAAGATTATGGACCGTCCTCCACACAAATTTCCATCTTTTAGAAAGAATGGAGGTAGCTACGGCATTCTCTGTGGGAAGAAAAGACAGAATATCACCTAAAATGAAGTCCGGTAGAGCGCTAATCCTATCAACCAAATCAAGATGGTTGTTTCTTTGCCTCTTGGAAGTATTACTGACAGCATTATCATCCATTTTAACCCTCCGATTTTCTGGGTGCACCAGTTCAGTTATACAGAAAGAAAAACAAAATTGCTCTTAATTTGAATGGAGAGAAAAAGAAAAGAAAAAAAAAGGGATTAATAAATGTAGGCATCCCTGGCTTTGAAAAGATCACAGTCCAAGCTCTATATACTATATATCATAGTTAAAGAAGGGTGCTTTGGAAAAATGTACGTAAACCTTTTCTCTTCCGATTCTATATTCAATTTGAAGCCTTTCAGTATCATCATAATTAATGCATGAACCGGCCCCATATCCTCCAAATTACTGAATTCAATGTTTTTTTTTTTTTTTTTTTTTTTTGTTATTGGAATCAATAAACGTCTGTCAGAGTACTTATTATCCTTTCCACTTCCTCCCACCTCGAAAAGAATCGAAGAAAGAAAAAATAATAAATGGCACTCCTTCTTCTCATACGCTTGATTCAATAATGAAACACCAAAATAATACTTTCTCCATCCTAAAATATCCAAATTTAAACTAACATAAAACAGGATTTGAACCCTGGTCACTTGACAAGTTTGTTGACAAGTTGTACCATAATACTTATCACTAGAGTATAATACCAGGGCGCCTTTGGCCCTCTCCCGGGGCGCCCCTGTCATCCATTTCAAAATAACTGATGCATTTGTCAAAATATTTTGTTCCATTTTATACCAGTCAGTACAATTTTCATTTCATTTTATATTCAAGGACATTATAGTCATTTCATTGTAAAAGTTAATGCATTAACTCACATCCTTAATATGCATGATTTTGACAACTGACCCAGATAAACTTAATATGCGTGATTTTGACATTTCGCGCCGGATAAATTTAACGGAAAAAGTAGTCAATTTTGTGTTTTCATAAATTTTGAATATCATAAATTTGAATTGTCATTTATATGGATTATAGAGATTATCCTCGTCAAACCTTAGTTGATAGTAAATTTTAATGTAACACCCAAATGATTACATTAGTTCACAATATGTATATATAACATTATTCAAATACATTAAATCATTCATGACATGTAATGATGACTTAAATTATGTATGCTAAGTCCGATCATTTGAGTGGTGTCTTTGGTGAATGAAATGTGTGGAAGTTCGTCGGTTAGGTGGTGTTTTGGTGAATGGTCGGCAGGATTGATCAAAGTGTTGAGTCTTCCATGTTGAGTTGGTTCTTAGCAACTTTGGGAACACGTCTGTCGAGGCGGATCGCGAGGATCTCGCTAAGAGAGGCAATAAAAATTTTAAAGGCAAAAAAATTAAGGGGGAGTGGGGAGGAGGGGGCAAACTATAAGCATACTACATATATTAGTGCATTTTTTTCGGATCAAGGGGACAGTTGCCTCACTAATTGTATGTAGCCTGCATTGACGTCTGTAATGATGCTACTTCTGGGAGCAGTCATGTCCTATTTTGGTTGTTATGAAGGTTAGGGTTTGATTCTCGGGGCCTATACACTACTACAAAATATAGATATAAAGACACTAAATTAGGGGCTTTTTTTTTCGAACGCCCTTTCAGGGCCTTAATGGGGCGTTCCCAGCTTTGTGACATTCTGCTACAGTAAATAGTATACTTGTTATATACTACCTCCGGTCTAAAATATAAGTCATCTCTGACACTTTTCTACTCATGTCATAATATAAGTCATTCTACATTCAACGCAACATTTATCGTGACTTTCTATCTTACCCTTAATTTATTATGAATTCAACAACTTTTCATTACTTAACAACTATTGTGATTAATGATAGTCGAGGGTATTTTAGGCATTAACCTTCAAATTAATGACATTCAACCAATTCCTTAATCTGTGTGAAAACTCCTAGGATGACTTATATTTTGGACCGGAGGTAGTATCTTTTATTTTTTTATTGCCTTCTAAGGGCGTTCAGACACGCCTTATACTTTATTATTATTATTTTTCCAATTTTTTTTTCCTTGCAAAACAAAAACAGCGGGTAAAGGCCCCATTTTTAGCATTTTCAGTTTCAGAAAAACACCCCCGTCTCCACCTAGGGTATTACTCAATTCTTCCAATTCCGTCTTCTACACCTCCATCTTCCGCCTCCGCGCGTTTTCCACCTCCATCGTCCAGAAAATCGGAGCCTTCATCTTCGATTACAGGTCCTCGATTCGCATCTATTGATTTCTCCTAAGGCTTACTCTCCGAGCTGTTCCCCTCTTCTTCTACTTCGATTCATCCACAAAATCGGGAACTTGTTTGTCCACTACAATCTTCAATTGTCGACACCAATCCTACAAGCAGCGTACAAGCATCGAGCTTCACAGGTACATGTTTTTTATTTTTATTTTTCTCTAGGAGCAGTCCCGTAATTTGCAAATTTTTATTTGAATTTGTGTAAAATAGTTGTTAGCTTTGTCAATTTATGCTTTTGTTTTCCAGCTCTGTTTTGGCTTTGAGTTTAATTCTAAGTGCTGAGCCTATAGACTTTGTTTAGATTGAAGTTGAGTTTTGTTTTGCTATTATATAGTGGTATGTATAGTATCCTTTCTAAGATCCTCCAATTTTTTGATATTATCCGGAAGTTTTGTGTGGAACAAAGAAGAAAATGCTCACAAGAATCAAAATGAACTATTATATCATTTCACCTGCTCATTGGGTGGACCAATTTAAATACATGTGTCGTGTTTGGTGTATATGGACAAGCATATACTAAGAGTCATAAGTTGCATGATACTTGTAAAAATGGTTAAACCAAATTTGTATATATCATATGCTATTTGCAGTAAACTTTTCACTATTATTAAATATACTCATAATCAATATGTGAATCTGGGCATTGTTTAGTAGGAACAGCCATAAATTCATTTTGGTTCAAATGAGCTCTTCTTTTATTTTTCTTTCTATGATTGGTTCATAGATAGCCTGAACATTTGGTCTTTGCTTTATTAGTGTAAGCTATGGTTCTTTAGTTTCTTTCTAGCATTTTAAGTGGTTTTATGTGCACAAAAGTACTTGTGATCAGCTGGAATGTACATCCTTACATAATATGATAAGGCCCGAGTTCAGGGGCGTCATAGAAAATATAGAAAAACAAACTTGTTACAAGGTCTCTTTTTCTTGATATCAACTTGAGTATTTGTGCTCACTGAGATTTTATTTACCTTCCTTTAGCACCTACAGCTTTAATGTCTTTCCCTGGTAGAATAATTGGCCCGCAAAACGTCAAAAAAATGGCTACTTCCATCAAGAACACAGAGAAGTTCAACCACACGAAAACAGTTTTCCTCCAGTTCCATAAGAATCTTTTCAACGTAGGAAGCTGAGTCGCTATGTTCATCATTGCAGCGTATATTTCAGGTATTCGAAAACCGTGTTCATGTCTTGCTCTTTGGTCAATTGACACCTTAAAGCAAGAAATCGGCTCGATCCCTTCTTTGAAATATATTGCTCCGACCTTCAGATTTTGCATCTCTGATTGAAAACCATTAAAAAGAGGGATCTTTTTCATAAGGGTCTCAATGTATTTTATTGGCTGGCTTTTGTAACTTAGCATGGTTGGGTGGGTAAAACTTGCAGTCACCTTACCATCTACTGAAAGGCATTCAATTCTAACCTGCACCAAAATGAATGAAAGAAACCGACTTATATTTGGTTGATATATTTTGAAAAATCATTACTTTATGCATGATTTTGCTAGTTATATGTGTGGTACAAGCATAGATAGGTTCGTTAGGGGCCATGGCATACCTGGAAAATTCCGAGGTTTGTGTTGTAATCAGACTCGGGCAATGTGAGTGACACAGAAATCTTTAACTTATGATAGTAAGGAATGGACCTGCCACCAACATGTTAGGAAAATGTCTTTCTGTCTTTAGAAACCAAACCGCCGGACATTCCTGCAACCGGAGAGGAATTAATCAGCACAAAGGCAACCGGGCTAGGTTTTGTGTAATCAAAGTTGAGGCAATGGTTTGAGGCCAGCACATCAAAGTGAACATCTTGTGATAAACTGTTAATAAACAAAGTTTGCATCTGATCTTTTACTTCTGTGCCTTTGCTCTTTTGTTTTAAGGTGATGCAAAAAGTTTGGCTGCAATTTTTTTTAAAATTGATTACGTTAATATGTGCTTATGTGTTAAGAAACAGCCTTACTGAGTGTGATGTTGAACTGCGAGGGTAACTGTCTGAGTGTGATACCTTTACTTTAATAACTAAAAAATTATAAAACTTAGGCTTTCTATTTTTTTTTTTTTTTTTTGTGAAATGGACTTTCATTCTTTTCTTGGTAGCTTAGTGGTTTCTTTATGCATTTCCTTTTTTTCTTCTGAAATATCTAGTGCTAGGAAATAAAGTCTTTATATTTAGCTTTCCATTGAATTGGTTTTTTTTTTTTTATCAAAGTTGCAGAAGTGTTATATGTAATTGATTTCTTTTCATTTCTTTTTTAGAATGGATAAAAGTTGGATGAACTTATCAAGAATTAGCCCACAATATCACGATGGTGTTGAGAGCTTTTTGAGTTTCGCATTTGAGAAATCAAGCATACATGGGATGATTTTATGTCCTTGCATTGAGTGTGGTAATGGAGTGATGAGGCCAAAGGTTGATGTAAGAGAGCATCTGATAGTAAAAGGTTTTATCAAAGGATATACTTATTGGATAGCTCACGGAGAACTAACATGCCCTCAGTCCACCGTGAACAATAGCGAGTGTTCATCTTCTACTCATCATACACGGATGACATGCAAAGCATGTTGCATGATGTTTGTGGGATGCCAGTTGAGGATCAGACAGTAATTGAAAATGACATAACCATGCCAGACGTACCAAATGCATTAGCTCGTAAGTTTTACCTACTTATTGATGAATGGAAACAAGAACTGTATCCAGGATGTGAGAATTATTCTGCATTGTCATTCATTCTCCGCTTGCTTCGTATTAAATGTATGGGGAAGTGGAGTAATACACATTTTACTATGTTACTCGAGAAAAACCTCATTTAAGAAGGCATGAACTTGAGCGTGTCCACAGTGAAAGTTTTGCGGACTGGTTTGTTGATCATGTAATTGCGAAGTTCTTAAACTATTTTTTTGACATTGTGATGACTCGTATTGTCGTATTGTCGTATAAATAATTTAATCGTTTTAGGTTTGATTGGCCAATGACGGAGAAGCTCGAGTACATCTTTGATTTGAAGATGCTAGCTAAAAAACCTAACCATATAGGTTTGAAGTATGAGAAGTTCATTATAAATGGATTTCGATTTCACATAAGAGACGTTGAGCAGAGGAGGAAAACTCAGAATTGTGGAGTGATTGTCAATGCAAGCACAAGTAGTTTCTCGAGTACGAGAGATGACAATCCAATACAAAGCGAGGTGGCCTATTATGGAATTTTGAAATCTATAATTGAATTATACTATCGAGGAGGTCGTAGAGTGGTCATGTTTGAATGTGATTGGGTTTCAACTGGTGGGAGGCTGAAAAAAGATGAGAACGGTTTCACATTGGTTAATTTTGCAAACATAAGGCCACATGATGAGCCTTACATTCTTGCATCACAAGCTTCCCAAGTGTTTTATGTGGAAGACCCAACTGAAAAGGATTGGAAAGTGGTTATAACCACATCCTCAAGATCTGCATATAAGATGTGTTCAGCACATGATGTTGATACATATCTACAAGGTGGAATTGATGACCCAACTAGCAATGATGGAGATGAAGGGTTTAGTGTAGTACGCGAGGGTGTCCGTGGAGTTGAAATAAATGTTGAAGAAACTTGATATGCGATGGAGATATTACTTTCAGAGTCGAGTGTTATCACAACATATTACTTTCAGTGGACTACAAGCACAGTTGCAATTTTTCTTGCATGTCTTGGCTTAACTGTTTTACCAGTAAATATAGTGGTTGGCAGCTACATAAGCAACATGTTTGAAGACAGGTAACTTGTCTTCCGCCTATGGCTTCTTTGAATTTCTCTTCCTAAATACATCTTACTTCAAAAAACAAATATATAAGACAATTCCATGCAATAAATGTTTCCACACAAAAAAAATCAAGAATCTCCATGAATGAAGCTAGTATGCACTCACTTTGAAACTAATGCATATATATTGATTGTTGCACAGGTGTTTTCAATTGTCTTATTTATGTGTTGTTGAAATTTGAGAGCATATTTCGCGTCTTATTTATGGTTAGAGTTACTGGCATTTTCTTTCTTGTATTTGAGCTTCTTATTTACTTTGGATGGAGCCAAGCTCGTGGAATTGTCTACTGGCTGATGCTTTGTGAATATCATGCATAGAATTTTTTAATCAAGTTTTTGATGTGTTGCATTTTGTAGTCAAGACATTTCGATTATAAGCCTAAGACACAATTTGATTTTGCTTCTTCCCATTATGATTATTTTCGCAATTCTAATTTAATCGCAATTTTGAATAAACAGGCAGTGTTTCTTTGGATGAGTAAATCATGAATTCCACTCACCATGATGAGTCTGCACCACAAATTAAGTGAAAATGAGGCCAATCTTGCTAGGAGGATATTCAGAAATGTACCAAGACACTGGTGCAAAGTAAGTCACCTTAATATATTATATTTTTCGTATTTTTATCTGTACAATTTTGTAGATTTTGTGCCTTGTTTCTTTGCAACTCGGTGAGTTTATGTATCACAAGTTCTGTGTGCATAAATGGTCTCGTTTCTTGAATCGAATTCGAACGAACAACGATATCTTTACATATTTGTTAGGCATTTATACAAGTGTGTAGACACTTTGATCGCATTTTTACTCCCGCTTTTACGATTTTGAATGGTTTTTTGTTTTGAATGGCCATTTAATTGTTCCTCACTTCATATTAAGCGGGCATGATACTAAATCTCCGAGGTGGTATGTCATTGAGATTCAAGTTCCCTTTTTCTTGCACACTTATTCCTTGTATGATTGACATTTATTCAAAGTTAGCATGGAAAGTAATGGAAATGTGTATCAATTGATGGGTTGCCTCTTCCTTATGCAAGCCTGGGAAATTGATTTTGGTGAGCAGGGACTTTAAGGCCAAAGATAGCTTTTACCAATTGATTCATCGGGTAAGTTTGATGAATCCCCAAATCGTTATCTGTGCTATCAAAGATATGCTTGCAATTGCGAGAAGTAAAGCGTAAAGCCTGAAAATGCTGTTTTATGTGCAAAGCTTGTGGTTATTATTATGATGTATTATGTGTAATGAACGTCTAGTTCCGTAATGGTGCTACATGTGAATAAGAACGTTGTCAACTTAAGTTTTGTATTTGCGCATTGTTTTAAATATTGATGGAGGAATTGAGTGGTTGGGCTTATAAGTGTCTGTTAAGCTTTCTTTAAGAATCGGTGTTATACATTTAGATTTATCCTTTTCATAATTGTTGTTACTCATTTTGTAGGTCATTGTTGAGGATGAATGATATTATTGACAATGGTGGGATAACAATCTAAAGAACCAACGATGCATGCTTGTTGAGGACGAATGAGGTTACTCATTACTGTAGGAGTAAAAAGTTCTAATGTATATTTCGATGCATGTTTTTGACTACTTGATGTAGGGTAAGATCTCTCTTGATCTTCAACTATATGCATTTTGTTACTTGGTTTGACTAATCTTTTGACTACTTGATGTAAAATAAGATCTCTTGATGATCTTCAATTATATGCAATTATGATATATATATATATATATATATATATATATATATATATATATATATATATATGTATGTATGTCTAGTTAAGTCTTCATGGTATGATTGTTGTTAGACAAGTACATGAGTTTGGCTATTTGATTGATGGATTCAAAATATAAATGGGGGTATACTGGAATTAGAATGTTGCGTTTCCTACCTATTAGGGCGCTTCAAAACGCCCTATGTGACTTTGTTGGGGCGTTTCAGATTGTAAAATAGATATAAGGCGCTTCAAAAGCGTCCCATTAGGACTTTGTTGGGGCGTTTTGGATTGTAAAATACATGTTATAATGACTCAACGGAACGCCCTAATTGGGCTCTGGTTACCGTTAAATTTCGCACATGTTATGACACTTCAAACCGCCTCATTCGGACTCGATAAGGGCGTTTGAAATTGCATTAATACATCTCTTATTAGGACTAAGAGAAGCGCCCTAAAAAGGACTGAATTCTCACCTATTCAGGGCGTTTGAAAACGCCCTAACACAGTCCTGATGAGGCGCTTTCATGGCATACTATAATGACATCCTAAAACGTCTTGAAAGCCTATTGCAACGTCGACAGAAAGGGCGTTCAAGGGAAACGCCCTTAGCTCTGAAACGCCCTAATAGACCTGTATATAGGGCGTTTTGGAACGCCCTTAAAAGGCTTTTTTGGTGTAGTGATAAATACCAGTTGTAATAGTAACATCTATAAGAACATCAATGTGAATAATATAAAATACTCATTTGTCCATGGAGTAGTCGTGTCACATTATCGGAAACCGCGTTAAATACGTGTTATTCTTGTTTCTGTACTTGTGTATTGAGAAATATTTGTTCTGCTAAGAAAATACTAAAAAATATTGATTAAATAACTTAGTATAATGACACAATGCAGGGAATAATGAGAAGATGAAAGTGGAAATAACGGAAGAGTTCGACGTCCGTTAAAATTCATCGACTAGATCCTTGTCCGAATTAGTAAGTGAATTACCATAGGCTGAATGTACTGTAAAAGTTATTGATACTTGGGAATTCTTGGCAGCAGCTTCAAGAACTTGACCACGACATGCCTATAGCAAGCAGCCTAACATTGTCCAAATCATTAGTAAACAAGTTCCTACTTACACATGCAAGGACAATACCCAAAAATAACACCCCAAAAGTTCAGAGGAATGGGAATATTTTAATTTGGAGAAACAAATATCTTGTATTTCAGGACAACTCGTATCTAACTTATACGAGTAAAGACAATAGATGTTTGCGTAGGCACAACATTTCTTTGATGCAAATCCCAGTTGTTCATCCATTAATCCTTTACTATATTCTTGATAGCATTTCAGTATTCCATATTTGAAATAACAGACATGTTTACATTCGTCGGGGCTTTTAAATTCTTCTATTCACAAACACCGTAAATAGGGCCTAAAATCTTTCATTATCAAACAGTGCCAATAACATGATATCATATTACTGCTACATAATGATAAATATATAACCCAACTTTTACCACTTTTTGCTTAAAAAAGAGGCAAATATGACAGGACAGGGCATCAAATAATGCATCACTTAATGGTTAAGAACCAAAGAACGGCTAAAAGAAGGGTAAAAATGGCAATAAAATACACACACAACATAACACGTATGCAACAAATTTACTTATGCGGGAGGGCTTATGACTGCTGCATACCACAAATTTGATAAACATACATGTAATATCTTAAACAAAGATAACATGTATATCATTTACTCAGGAATTTGCTTGAGGATTGCAAGTGATATGTTTCTGCTATAAATGTCATTCCTCATTATTGTGGTATATTTTCTCTGTAATTATGACCCCGAATTTCAGCTCAAGTAAAGGATTTAATATCTAGGCAAGGTAGAGTTCAACCATGTTTAGAATCAAATCAATAAACCTGTATTTGTCACAAGCAAGTTCAAATGTACTCAAAGCATATTAAAGTTTCTGAAGTTCACTACTCAAATACGCAAATTTTACCTTGGAAAGACATCTGCATTATTAGCTAAACCAAAGCAAATAGTTGGACCAGTACTCAATGACATCATTGGCCATGACAGGGTGGTTACAGCGCCTTGACCTTGCTCTTTCATGTCCGCTCGAAGAATTTGACTTCATAAGCTGGAGACTTTCTTGGGAACTTGCATATCTCTTTAAGCAACTCAATTTTTTAAAGGTTTTTGTCTCTATAACAGGAAATCTACACAACTTCAAGAACACTTTCATGCTTTAACATGTAACATATCATTTCACGTTCATCCTCACAACCATAATAACCATTAAGTACAACCTTCTTCAAGATGGTTGACAAGCATCTCGGAACTTCTACCGGAATAGTCCAGTTTGAGTGATCATGTTCATTTCCATCATATAGATGCTTTAGATAGTGGCATCATAGAATTAAAGCACACCCACTTGTCAACGTTTAACATAAAGGCGTCCACACTCTCCATATATACAAACAACACACACACATTTTCCAGATGCCTTTATCTAACCTTATTAATATTAAGAACTTCTAAATTGCTTGAGTTTTGAACGAAATATTGTAATGAGCTCCAATAACAACATATATATGTCTCCAATTTCACCAATCTCTTAAAAATAGTCGACAAGTTGATTGTAGGACAACTAAATGCCTGAGAATATCAAATGTTAGTGATAAATCATGCATTTCCTCAATATAATGTTATCTTCTTATTTCAAATGATGTAACATACTACCAATAATAATAATAATAATAATAATAATAATAAAACATACTACCACCGTCCCATAAAAAATGTCCATATTTCAAAAATGAATTGTCTAATAAAAAATGTTTATTTAGAAAATCAATACACCATTTAATACCCTTTTTCCAAACATACCCTATCAGAACATTTTTTTTGATACACACGCACACTTTTGTCCCTACTAGGACTCGAACCCAAAACCTCCGGGCGAATAACAACAGCATTTACCGTTGGGCCGATGCCATGTTGGCACCCCTATATTAACATTTAATATTTATATGTTCATTTCATATTCCAATATAGCATTTATTATATGATATGGGTGTATATGTCCATTAATACTTAAAATGCATGCAACACATTAATTATTTTCTTAATCTGTGTGCACCACAGAAAGTTGACACTTTTTATGGGACGGAGGTAGTATGTGCCAATTATCAGATGTCATGTTGAATCCTTTGTCAAGTGCAAAGATAAGGAAGCTTACCCGCATAACATCAAGCGATAAAGTTAATATTGTTGCCCTATGAAGAGCACTAACTGCATCAACCATTGTTTGACAAGCAATTCGGAACTTCAGCGGGATTTGTTCACTTTAAAATTATCAAGCCTATTCGGAAACTGCATCACAAGCGGGAATTGTGCCTCCAGCTTCACCAGTCTCTTAAACTTAGTCAGCAATTTGATTTTGGAAAAGTAAAGAGCCTTAGAAAATCAAATGTTAGTTAATTAGTAACAAAAAAAGGACCATAGCATATGAGCCAATCATCATTTTCCATGTATGTATGTTGATTTCTTAATTTAGTGCATATATCAACATTCACTAGCAGATGTTTAATATTGGAATACGAAAGCATGGATTAGAATGGAAACGAACTTGATCAAGTTTTAGAGTTTCAAGTCTCGGAAGGCAAACTGAGATTGCGGCAGAAACACAAATGACCGAAGTCATTTAACTCCAAAGATCGTGAGAGAGAAGCACAACTGAAAACACTTATAGGCACTACAAAATCTCCACTATGACGCAGCTGAAAGCTCATGGACATTTCTTGCAATTGCCGTGTTGATCCATGCACTGGCATGCGATGAAATACAATCATGCTTCCCCTTCAACTGAAACTTACTTAGCACTCCAAAATCATGGAGATGCAAAACACAGTTAACAAATTGGATGAATTTCATAGCCTGCTTTTTCCAGTAACCCTCATTAGAGAAATCAAGATTGTGAAACAAATTTCCATCTTTTAGAAAGAACGGAGGTGGCTAAAGCTTCCTTTGTGGGAAGAAAATACAAAATAACACCTAGAATAGAGTCCGCAAAGCGTTGATCCTATCAATTACTAAACCATGATTGTTGTTTCTTCGTCTCTCGGCCAAAGAAATTGCAATACATTTTTTTTTTTTTTTTGGAAGAACACAACACATTCTTATATCATTAATCGTTATGAGCGCACGCAAAAAAAAAAAAAAAAAAAAAAAACCCTGTAATGTACGAAATTGCGGAGTAGCAATACTCCTTTATATATATAATTGTGACGACCTTACTTGAACAAGATCTGTTCTATAGGCTCGTACATCTGTGACCTTGAGTTCTAAGGAGAACTCTGCTCTTAGTATTTTTAAAATGCCCCAAAATGACATCTGTCATCCAAAAGGTCATTTGTTTGCAGCTTAAAGAATGGTTGATGGAGAGGATCAACGTTGTTCAGAACATGTGCAAAAACTAAAACGACGTTGCTATGCCTAAATTGCAATTCTGCGAGGCCTAAAAGGGCACCGTTTAAACAATATAAAAGAACAGATCAAGTAACACAAAGCGCAGGCTGTGCATCACACGGACTAACCAACTAGTAATGTATAATTTGTCAAGGCATTAGACATCGATGATCGATGTAATTAGTAATAACAAAGGATGTATTCATTCAGATTTTCATTTCTAAGGAAATTTCAAATTAAAAAGTAAATCTTAAAATATCTTTTCATACACTTTCTTCAGTTTCTACTACCATTGTTTGAAGGCAAATGTTTGGAAAATGGAAATAACATGATATATAACGTTACTTACTGCTACATATATATGACAACCAAATATTCTAACAGAGCAGCTGAGTCAAAGCATTATTACACATGTTTATTACCTTATCTTAATTAACCAATTTTATATGTGCAACAGACAACCCTGCATCTTGCTGCTGCATATATATGATAGACCAAAAAACCAAGCTTGTCGGGGAGGGTTTGAATGTCACATAATTTACTTATAGGGAGGGCTATGAATCGAACATAACATGAAACGTGCATCGGATCATAAGAAAAAGCTTTGAACAAATTATGTTTGGAAGCTGACATGTATCACTCAATGCAAGAGGAAAAACGTACCACCTGACTTACTCTTTTTTATTATGAGTAAATGCTACATACTTGGATTCGTTTATGAAATAAATAGATTGAAAAAAAGGGTCCATAAAGGTATGCTATAAGAAACAGATTCAAATAAATAACATAGATATCAAATGATTCCAAAATAGTTCAACTTGAGAGTAGTATTTTTTAAGTTGTTGATGTTCATAACAAAAATAAGTCTAGAACAGACAAGTTACTCTCACTCTTGGAAGGAAATACATTTACAAAATTAGATAAACGCAAAGGAATTGTTTGGAAATGTTTACCATATCACTGGCCGTGTGGGGAATTAGTGCAGCAGCTTGAACTCTCTCTTTGTTGGCCTGGCCACACACGGAATTGGACTTTACAAGCCGGAGACTTTCTTGGGAATTCACATATCTCTTGAAGCAACTCTAACTTTTCTCCATCCTTCTTACTGCTGCAAGATATCTGCACAACTTCAAGAACACTTCCATGCTCTAACATATAACGTATCATTTCGCGCTCATCTTCCAAACCGTTATAACCATCAAGTCGAACCTTCTTCAAGCTGTTTGACAAGCATCTTGGAACTTGCATAGGAGCTGTCCAGTTTGTGTGATCATGATCGATTCCTACCGAACCTTTGTTAATCTGGCATCAAACAACATGCATCACAAGTATACTTGTCAATGTTTGAATATAATAGGCACGTTACTCCATCTTACTTACACACACACACACACCGTTATCTAACCTGCATCACTGTAAGGACTTCTAAATTGTCTGAGCATTGAATGAAATCTCGTATTGAGCTACAAGCACAACAATAAGTTCCAGCCTCCAATTTCACCAATCTCTTAAACTCAGTCGACAAGTTGATTGTGGCAAAATTAGACAAGCTGATTGGGGCACAACTAAGAGCCTGACAATATCAAATGTTAGTGCTCATATATTTCCACAATACAATGTAATCTTCAGATTTTGTATGATGTCGAGTGTGAGAAGAATAAAAAAGAGGAAAAACATATGAGCTAATTATCAAGTTCCATTTACAACTCATTAATGCTCCTAAAGCACATAGTAGCTTACCCAAATAATATGGTGATAAAATTAGAGCTTTTGCACAATCAAACACACGAATCTGCTTCAACAATCGAAATGCAGATGTTAACATCAGAGAAATTACTACTTGAATATGTTTAAATATTATATTAATTAAAATTTGAATATGTTTTGTGGTGTGTCGTCAAACCACCAAAAATATAACCCTTTTCACTCTATAACTAGTATAGGGCAAGTAGGGGTCGAATCCCACAGGGAACGGAAGATTATTTCTTTCAGAACAAAAATAATTATCCAAGTAGTTGTGTATTGACTAAAATTGTAGTAACTAAACTGAAGAATTCTAATAATCAAGACAAAAAGAGATATAAAATAGTAATAAAATCAATAATAAGAAGGCTCCAGCTAAAGTAGTTATTTCCACCTCGATTTACTCGATTGATCATTGATGCAAGAATGACTCACTAATTCATTGATAAACTGGTTATTGCCACCGACAACCGCCAAGCGACCAATCTCTCCTAAATTCGATAATCAAGACACGGTCATTAATTATACTCTAACCGGAAGACACCCCTAGACACGGTCATAAGAGTTTGGAATCCCGGAAGCATTAAGGTTTGAGAGACCCAGTTCAAAATATTAATCCAACCGGACTAATTTTAACCTAGATTATTCGTTTTCATGATAGTGGATTCTACGGGCTACGAACCGGCAAAATCATATCATTTACCACTATATCAAAACCAATAAACGTTGACGTATTTATCGTTTTAATTGGTAATTGACTAAATAACGAATTAATTATCCTACAGAAACAACTAATAATCTAAAATATAACAATACTCCTTAATAATAAAAGCAAAGTCTTGACCACTTTATTAATAATAAATATCTGGTACGAGGTCGGTGAAAACTCTCAATGACACGTAAGTGTATTCCGCAACGGCTCGATCACATCATAAAATTCTCCACCGTTTCTCTCCACCTCGACCTTTCTCCAAAAATCGCCAAAATATTCCAATAATCTCCGTTATATCCCACGAGCACCTAAACACCTGAAAATCATCTAAAACACACCCGAAAAAGAGCATTTCTCGACAAAATAATCATAAATAAGCACATGAAATACCACCAGATATGTCTCTATCATTTTGCATCTTTAATAATAATAAAAAATATGGGTGAAGCGCTTGCCGGATAAATGGGTGAAACCTTCGGAGGGGGTGATAAAAGGCAATGTGGATGCGTCAGTTACTGAGACAAGAGCCGGGGTGGGAGTTATTTTCCGAGATTCTCATGGGGCAGTTCTTCACACCTTCGCGTATTATTTTGATCCAGGGGACCCGGTGGAATACATGGAGCTTAAGGCTATCTTCTTGGCTCTGGAGGAAGCGAGACACTTGGGAATTCAACGATTAGAGGTGGAGAGTGATTGCTTGGCGTGTGTTTCGCGTCTCCAACGGTCAGTAGAGGACCTTACGACTCAGGGTTGTTTGTTGCAGGACTGCTTGACCCTCTTATCCAGTTTTTCATCAGTTTCCTTTATATTTATTCGGCGTGTGGGGAATGTCCCGACGCATATTCTAGCTATACATGCTTTGACAGTTACTTCTAGGACATCTTGGGGCGTCTCGCCTCCTGGTGGCGTTTTGGCCGCTTGTTTGGCGGATGTTGATTATAAAGTTCTTGTTTTCTCAAAGAAAAAAAACAACTATCCAAAATAACATTTTTTTACTATAATGTTATAATTTAAATTATTTTCAAATTAAATTTCAAGACCTACTACACTTGATAAGCTCGATGTAAAATTTGAGTTCGCCTCGAGTTTTTAAAACTTTTTGGAATCTCAGATCGAGCTCTAACACAAACTCAAAATATTCTAAATTGCTCGACTCGTTTAAAGCAATACTTGATTCGACTCAACTCGTTTACTCCCTCAATACATTCATTCACACACAAAATGTACAACTCTTCCACACAAAATGAATTATGGCCGTAGATTTTATTAAATACAAACATAAAAACCTAAATTCTCAATTATACAAATATTTTTTGGTGTGGATTAGTAGTGCATTTTGTGTATTGAGAGTTCGTTTCCTACCTAAATATGATGGAAAACGTAATACACAAAAAAACTTAAAATAGCATTTGCAGACGCACAATACAGAGCAGACGGTATAGTATAGTTGAAGAGGAAATTCGGAACAACAGAAGTGTCATCAGATTGAAGATATAAAGCCGTCGTATGTTTCGGGACAATTATTATTACCGTATGCACTACACGGAAGCAAAATGCTTTAAAGACAAGAGTGTTTTGTTATGCCTTACAAAAGCTTTTCGACACTGATTTTGTTGTTCGGGTACTATATATGGTCATTGATTTTAAAAAAAACATACTTTTGTGTTCAAGATGTAGTAGAATGATCATAGAGAAGATGGAAATGAAGCAGATCGGTTTCATGGGAAAATCAATAAAGTTCATAGAGTAAAACGGTGTTTACTTGTACAAAATGGACAAAACACGGTTTGTCAATTCATACACAACCGTGTTCAAACATACACGACCAGTGAAATACAAAGTTGTTTTCCTTAACACCATATATAGGGCCTAAAATCTATCATTATTATTTCTGTCTGTTTTGAACAAAACATGAATTCATCATTTTTTGTATATTTAAAAGTAGTATAAATTATTCAACATTTTTTTAGGATTATTATTACTTTGACACAACCCAGGGCATTTATCATTGTTGAGGTTTATTCTGTGTGTATAAAGTGGTCACCGTTGAAAAATGGGCATTAATTTTTGACTTAGTGACCATAACAATGTATTGTATAATGAGCATAAGTCTGGGCTAGTGACTTAAGTCTGAGCAAATTATTTTAAGAACAAAGTGTTAACAATGCGCTTATCATCATTGAGACTAAAGGAGTTGATCATATATATATATATATATATATATA
The DNA here is from genome assembly GCA_026214975.1 of Gentiana macrophylla. NCBI lineage: Eukaryota > Viridiplantae > Streptophyta > Magnoliopsida > Gentianales > Gentianaceae > Gentiana > Gentiana macrophylla. The sequence continues at coordinate 117,036,754 of CM047810.1, read as the reverse complement.
TTCTTGTCTATTTTGTGTCAACTGCACAGAGAGACATTAACTTTTGAAAACATGGCAAAACATAAGGAGCAAACAAGCATTAAGCCTTCAACTACATATGGTCAGTGCAGGGCATATCAGAAGAACATTGTTCTTCGAAACACACGACACGAGTACTCAACAAAAACACATAGACCAGTGACCTAAAATCCTCCCCAAAATTCATCTTCTTTGTTGTACTGCCATTGTTTGGATTCATTCAGAATTGGCTTTGGCTGTGGCTGTGGCTGTGAAAGAGGAGGAGCCCTCAGATTTTAAAGTGCTTGTAACCATACTCGGAACTTGTCATTCCTTCTTCCCAATCCCCCATTCGACGACCACCCCCGAATACTACCTGTTGGATTCCCAAGTATCTGCAATATATATAATATATACACGAGTGAAGGAGGGACACATATATATGTATAATAACAAGGAAAGAAGAAGAAACTCTAAAGTCAAGCAGAAGGAGGAGGCAGATAAGCTTACTCTGAGCTCAACACAGTCAAGCAGTTGAGCAATATGTCTATCGAGAAAAAATCACTAGTACCAAGATCTACCCTGTTCACAAAAAACATATATTATGCTTTTTTTTTCAAGTTTTCTGATTATATTTTAAGGAAATGCAAGTGACAAAAGGTATTCAATCCTTCAAAATTCATCACATCTCTGAATCAACAAAAAAAAAAAAAAAAAGAAGTTGTACAAGAGCAGAAATCTGCCTGTCACATCACAGTAGAAAAGCTGCTGAAGTACACTACTCAGATACACTACTTTTACCCTTGGAAATACATCTATAAATAATATTAGCTAAACCAAAGCAAATATTTGGACCTGCACTCCATGTCATTGGCCATGGCCGGGTGGTTACGGCGCATTGACCTTGCTCTTTGATTCCCACCCGGAGAATTTGACTTCACAAGCCGGAGACTTTCTTGAGAACTCGCATATCTCTTGAAGCAGCTCAAATTTTTCACGGTTTTTATCTATACAACAAGATATCTGCATAACTTCAAGAACACTTCCATGCTTTAACATATAACGTATCATTTCACATGCATCCTCACAACCATTATAACCACCAAATACAACCTTCTTCAAGCTGGTTGACAAGCATCTCGGAACTTCTATCGGAGTAGTCCAGTTTGAGTGACCATGTTCGGTTCTATCATCTAGACACATTGCAAACTGGCATCACAGAAAGCACACCCACTTGTCAATGTTTAACAAAAAGGCGTACTCACTCCACACACACACACACACACACACACACACACTTTCTAGATGCCTTTATCTAACCTGATGAATTATAAGAACTTCTAAATTGTTTGAGCTTTGAATGAAATCTCGTAATGAGCTCCAATGACGACAATAAATTCTTGTCTCCAATTTTACCAATCTCTTAAAATTAGTCGACAAGTTGATTGGAGCACAACTAAGGGCCTGAGAATATCAAATGTTAGTGACCGATCATGTATTTCCTCAATATAATGTTATCTTCATATTTCAAATGATGTCCAGTAACAAAAAAAGGACAAAAAGAATAATAACAAAAGATATGAGCCAATTATCAAGTGTCATGTTGAATCCTTTATCCAGTGCAAGCAACAATGCTCACAAACAGAAGAGTGTACGTGAAATAATTTGTATACAACTTATTAATGCTCCTAAAGGATAAGGTAGCTTACCCGCATAATATCTTCTGATAAAGTTAGAATTTTCACACAATCAAGAGCCCTAACAACATCAACCATTGAATTGCAAATAACAGCTTGAAAATAATCTTCATCGTAATCCATATAAATCACGAACTTAGCTTCAACAAGAGAACTTAAATTATTTTGCACAAAATTCATAGATATATAACCACATATCTTGAGGTGCTCAAGTGAAGAAGCCTCTAACTTCAGGTACCTACTAACCAGCCCCAAATCTAGCTCAAGACGTCTTAAGGAAGTTGAAGATATGATAAATCTAAATTCATCGTCATCGTCATCTTCATCCATGTCTATGTGCAGATAATTTAGCACTGGACATCCCCTTATAATTCTTTCAAAAGCTTCATGAGACTGGAAAGTAACTCCATAAAGATGTAGACTTTCAAGTCTTGGAAAACAAAACACAGTTGCGGCAGAAAGACAAACATGTCCATTCAAATCCAAAGAATGCAGCGAGTCACAGCTGAAAACGCTTATGGGCATCATATCAAATGGTTCATAATAAGATTCAAGAGTAAGAGAAAGCTCATGGACATTTCTCGTAATTGCAGTTTTGATCCATGAAGTGGCATGGGATTGAATAAATTCAGGTGTCCATACCAAACGAAACTTGTTTAGTACTCCAGCATCATGGTGAAGCAAAACATGGTTAACAAATCCGACTTAATTTCTCATTTTCATCTTCAACCTTTTCTGTCGTATGCGACCATGAACCTCAAGACAGAAATCGAGATTATGGACTGTCCTCCACAGGAATTCCCATCTTTTGAAAGAATGGAGGTGGCTACAACATTCTTTGTGGGAAGCAAAGACAAAATAACACCTAAAATGGAGTCGGGTAAAGTGCTGATCCTATCAACCGATTCAAGAGTGTTGTTTTTCCGTCGTCTCCCGGAAGAATTATCGACATTTCTTTTGGATTCTCTTTGCTCCATGTGAAGGTTCAACTAATTTGAACGGCTTAAACTGGTGCTTATATACCAGGTACATACAGGGAGGGATAAATAGCTTTAATGCTCTGCTGTATTTCAATCCATTGCAGGCCCAAATTTATAGACGCCCTAATTCTTGAAATTTAATTATCTGCTGGTTTACGATTTCAAAGTTCTGACCAAATGATGTGAAAGCAGTAGAAGTGACTTGAAGAGTGTTTCTGCCAAAAAAAAAAAAAAAAAAAAAAAAAAATGAATCGACACAAATTATCTGTACGCAGTACTAAAATGCTTGAAGTTTGAAAGTTGCAAAAGTGTAAACATTAAATTAATATTGTATCAGACCCAAAACTGAGTCAGGTAAATGGCTGATCCTATCAACTAAATCACATTTGTTCTTCTTATGCCTCATGGAAGAATTAACAAGACTTATTTTGGATTTTGTTCGCTTCATCGTTAACTACTACTACTACGGATGAATCTAATCGAATTTGGATGACTCAAACAAATGAACCAAAACCTGTTGCAAATTGAGAATCAAAGTGAAGTAGAGGTAAATTACCGTGAGATTAGGAAGAAACAGACCTTTGCTCTGCTGCATTTCAATCCATTGCAAAAGACCCAATTTTATGCAGCCCTAATTCTTGAAATTTTATGTTCTGGTAGTAGTTGACAAAAAAATGTGCTTATCCATGGCTGTTGGGATTTTACGATTTCAAATATCCGACGAGTTGATCAGAGCCACACACTTTAAATGTTAGATGTAAATTGTGTGGTTTTGATTAATCCACCTGGCCACCGGTGCAAGTGTGAAAATACTAAGGAAGAACCTCCCATCCCTAATCTTACTCAGATCCAAAATGTAAGTAATTTTAGGCTTTCACACATATTAAGAAAGTTGGTTAAATTTGTTATTTATAATTAATTTTGATTAAAAAGACTAAAATGACATTTCATTGGTATTAATGCAAAATAATAAAAAGTTAAATAAGGGGTAGAAGGAGAAAAATGTAATAAATGTTTTATTGATTTTGTAAATGAATTTACATTTTGTGACAAAACAAAAAAGCTAAAAAGACTTACATTTTGGGACAGAGGTAGTACATACATCCCTAGTAATCCAATATGATTTTATTTTTTTATTACGATGAACCTATATCATAATCAATGAATATTATATCATAATCGATAATCAATAGTGTAAATATATGTTGTGTTATTTGTTATGTCTGAGTGGTTATGTTGTATAATCAATAATCAATAGTGTAAAGATATGTTGTATTACTTTTTAGTTTTTGTTGTATAATTACTCGTTATAGAAGTACAACTGCACATACATTATAATTTTCATTTATAACCTCTCTCATACGATAATACTATATTATATGAAAAAGAGTAAAAACAAAAATTATAATGTATATCACTTAGTACAACCTTCGTACAACCGTAAAATCGGGGGCGGATCTAATAAGCCTAAGGGGAGGCCACGTGACCTCACTGACATCCGAGAGAATTTTTTTTAGTATTAAAATAATGTAGTTTTTCCCTAAAAAAAATAGCGATGTAGTTTTGTTGTTAAAAAATCTCGTTTTGTTGTTAAACAAATGTAATTTTAGACTCTGGTGTCATCACTGGAACAAATTTTTAGATTAAAAATATAGTTTTACGGTCCGGTGACCACACCAAAAAAACTTCTTGGATCCGCCCTGCCCCTGTGTAAAATATCTCTATGCCTATACACGCCACTACTCGGCGAGAGAACGTAACTTTAGACAAATCTCAATCCTCCATTCAAAATCAACTATATATAAATGATGCGCAACGCATTTACACGGGAGAAAATTGGTAGCATGTAATGGGAGAAAATTGTCTTAAAGACAAAATGCTATATTTGTTCCGATTCACGTTGTTTCTGATATCATCAAATACTTCGATGTCCAAAGCCTTAACCAATATATGTGATTTCACCGGATTTACGATGTGCAACACATAACAATGTGTTATATTTCAAGGGCATATCACAATGGTAGAAAATGCTACCAAATATTCAATCTTCATAACTTTCAAGTCTACTTAAAAGACGGTATTCAACAACATATGAACTCTTAGAAAAACATGTTTTCTTAGTAATTTTTTTTCTTAGGTTCTCTTAGAATTAACTGAACACTAACAATAACTACCTCTAACGATTTTTTATAAAGGTGTTCGACCTATGTCTAAAAAAACAAAGCTAATATTGTTTTCCTTACTTGTACAACATGTACGCATCAAATGCTTCTTTACTTGTTCTTGCACTCTTCTTGAAGTCTGATCATGTAGAAACCATATGACATATCGTTTTCTCGTAACGGACCCAAAAAGATCACACAGTTGAAAAATCTTTACATAGTACTTATAAGGAAATATAGTAGCACCTTACTAACACCAATTGGTTTTAGTACAACGGTAAGCGTTTGATCCTAATATGGTATCGGAGCTACTTGAATGTTACTTGGATTTAGTCACTTCAATACAGCAGCAATTTAGTTTCAAATACTATATAGTCTAAAAACCTGATTAATATTCTAGCCTAACTTCTTATAGAAACACTACAACGCGAGACGATTAACACAATGCTTTAGTCCGTCGTCTGTTCATCTTGACCGATCATGATCAGTAATTAATAAGCTCACTAAATATGATCAAGCTTCAAAGTGAGCCAAGGGAGCAGCTCGAGTACAAAAGAAGCTGGTTTCTTTCTTCTCTTAGACATAGGTCAAACACCTTTGTCAAGACAATTTTTAGAGTTAGTTATTGTTAGTGTTTGGTTGTAACCACTTTTTTAAAACACAGAGGATTGTTCGTACTATCAAAAATAATCCAGATTAAATATTACAAATTTAGTCACTGAAATATGAAAAGAAAACAACATTACATACGATCACGTCCTCTACATGTCACTTCTCCAATGCCACGGGGCGAAAAAGAGCGAGCTAGCTAATGGATAAGTACATCAACATGTGACGGTATATGTTTAGATTTTCTGAGATCTTCAATATGCTTCAATGCAAACCTTTTAGCTTCCTGTTCAGTGCTATCCTCTGGATAGTTTCAACATGCGCAATGTTATATCAGAGGTGTCAATGATGATTTTCATAAGACAATGAGCATTCCTCACTACATTCATTATCAGCTCAACATCGCTAACACGACCATAATATCCCTTAAACTCAAAAAGTTAAAGGCTTAAGCTGCCAAGTTTTTCAACCTTCCACATGGTTCTACTAGAACGCTCAGGACTGACCCAATGCAACTCCAATACAAATTCCTCGAGACGATTGCAAGATTTAATAACGGAAAGTAGTACGATTAGAGTTTCATCAGCCTTGGCTAAAAAGTTGATGACCAATCGCTTAAGTTTAGTCAATTGAGCAAGATTAGCAACAGCTCAGTGACCTCCTCCAATTCCAATACGCATAGGTTGAGACTCTCCAACTGACAGAGGCAAGTTGCATTCTGATATAAAATACGCCTTAAGCTATTCAGATACCCTAAAATGGACAACTCAACGAGCATCGGAAGGTCTTTAAGAATTAAATCACCAACCGTTGTGTCCAGTGAGACCAAGTTAAAGTTGGAGATACTTACAACTTTTAATTCAGGACAGTTCTTGATCCGTAGATACTTCAACACCAAAGTAGGATCTGAAATCACCAGATTGACCAACCTATTGCTGCCAACAAGCTCAAGCTGTTCAAGAAATGGACAATTTCGAAGAATAAAGTTGATGGTTTCACCGGTTACATTTACCTTTTTCAATGACAACGATTTAAGGAACTGAGGTTGCCATCCAAATTAGCTTTCCCATTACTACTGCTACTACTACTACTAAACCAGCAATCAGGAAGGAGATAATTACGACGCCCACATGAAGAGGTACCTGAAGGCGAGAAATTAAGTTCCAAAACCTCAACTTTCCTTGCCAATGCAAATTCCAACCACCTATCAATGTCCTCCTGGTAGTCATTGGTAATGCTACCGCAAATCCTAAATTTCTTCAAATAAAGACCCTCCTTGTGTTGCTGCAACACATGGTTGACCCACTTGACAAACATGTTATTACAGCCGGAGCCAGCTAAATCAAGATCAAAATCAAGTACAGGAGTGTTCACCCACAAATTCAGCCATTGATTTAAAAGGATACTTGTCTTTACCATTTCCTTCAATAGTAAAAAGGAAAGAACTTTCAAAAGAACTTCACCTGGTAAAGAGCTAATACATGGAATTCCAAATCTGCCTAGCTCGTAGAAGAAAATTTTGCAGAAAAGAAGTGAACTGAGCTACTGCAAATGAAAATCAAGGTCAATTGGAGATGGATTAACAATAAATTAGCTGTATATTTACCGGATAAGCTGTGGAAATAACTCTGTGTTGCTGCATTTTCATCCATTTCATTGCAGCCCCAAATTTTCTTTAAGCCCTAATTCTTGAGAGCATATCTTTTTTTTTTAGGGGAAGGGCACAAGAACCAAAAAAAAAAATAATAAATGAGTTTGGAAAGACAAAAGTAACATTTTCATGATTATAAAGGACAAAAATTACAATTGTTACTTCACGTGTTAATGTTAATTTGTGTTTACAATTATTCTTCATATTTACTCTATTCCACATTTATTTTCTTCATATTTATTCTTACATAATTGTTAGTCCTTATCAAATTATAGTTTTTTCTATCACTTTTTGATAATTTTGTCATTCTTCCGGACAAAAATCTATTTTTTTTATTTTGTTTATGGCAGATGGCAGGAGATTTTTTCCTCCTTCGGACCCAAAAGCTTTCATGTAAATAACCCCGGGCGCCCTATTCTTATTGAGAGCGTCTTTTCATACAGAATATGTTTTACACATTCCAATGGTGAGAGTGAGCTTCGTTTTGACATTTAACACACATATCATTCTGACCCAAATTGAGTCAGATATTGTATATTATTCAGACCATGTTACAAGCCTGAAACATTATGTTTTTCAGACCAATTTTTGGTTTGAATAAAGAGACATTATCACGTACGTTTGAAAACAATATTCACCATTTTACAGGCCGAAAAATAACGTTTTCCGCTCCTATTTCAAGTCAGAATATGATCACGGTGCTATGAAAATTTTGAAGACGTATCAGACCATTTTAGAGGCCGAACATGTAATGTTTTCTCGACGACGCGTTTGGAAGTCGAGAATAAACTAAATTATTCTGACCACATTTGAGTAGGTATAACTCTATCTCAAGTTAGAACATAAAAACGTCGCTATAAAAATTTCGAAAATGCATCGGACCATTTTAGAGGCCAAACATGTAATGTTTTCCTGACCACATTTGGATCAGAATAAACTAAATTGTTCTGACCAAATGTGGGTAGGTATAATGTTTCACATTCTGACCGAACTCCGGTCAAAATGTAGGCGCGTGTGAAAATGACAAAATCGGAAAGTAATTGTTGTGCAATAAGACAAATGGTTGTGTGAAAAGACATTTCCTTCTTATTCCAATAAAATAGTAAGTACATCTATTTCTATTTAACGGTGGTGGTTATCAAAAACACATTTATTAAGGAGTGTGGTTAATTTTTGACTTTACATCAACATGACAGTAACACCGTGAATATATATCTCACCCCTTAATAAATAAGTGTATATGTAAAAAAATATAACAAATAATTTGGAAATGTAATCAGGACAGTTAAACCACCACAAAAACACCCCTGTTTCCTCTCTTTTTTAGGGTTCCGCCTTGAACAGATTATCACTCAAAGAAAGAAGACCCCGGATTTATCACCCTGATGATTTCCAGCATCGTCACCAGGATTTCGTGTTCGACATCTCTTGTCCGATGAAGTGTCACTTTGGCCAGATGAAAATGATTTTTGTATCTAGGAAAAAGACAATGCACGTGACACGTATGAAACAAATTTACCCGGCCGGGGAGGGCTATGAATGTCAAATAACATATACTTGATCGAGCATCACATACATAGACTCATCACACTTAATTACAACAAAATAAATAATCATCAGTACTTTGTCATAGGCAACTTTTTTTATCCTGAGAAAAAGTTTTCGAACAAATGATATCATTTGGAAACTCACATATATTACCCAATGCAGCAGGAAAGATGTACTATCTAACATATTATCGCTTTCAATATCTAGAGTAATATGCTACATACTAGCATAAGAGATCATGTAGTTTCCTTTCTACAATAGATAGATTAGCTAATAGCTAGGAAATGTTCACCATATCATTGGCCGTGTGGGGAATTAGTACCGCGGCTTGAATTCTCTCATTGAAGGCTACTCAGAGAATTTTACTTCACAAACCGGAGATTTTCTAGGGAACTCACATATCTCTTGAACCAACTTTAACTTTTCTCCATAACAAGATATCTGCATATGTATAACTTCAAGAACACTTCCATACTTTAACATATAGCGTATCATTTCACGCTCATCTTCTAAACCTCTGTAACCATTAATATAAACCTTCTTCAAGCTAGTTGATAAACATAACGGAACTTCTACGGGAGTAGCCCACTCTGAGTGATCATGATTGTCTTCATCATCTAGAGGCTGGGCAAAAAAAAACATAAAAAAAAAAACACATCCACTTGTCAAATTTAACATAAACTGTACTCTCTCCCAAACACAACACACACTTTCCAGATGCTTTATCTAACCTCGATAAATCGTAAGATCTTCTAAATTGTCGACTTTTGAATGAAATCTCGTAACGAGCTCCAAGGACAACATTCAATTTCCGTCTCCAATTTCACTAATCTCCTAAATTTAGTCGACAATTTGATTGAGGCACGTCTAAGGGCCTAAGAATATCAAATACAATACAATGTTATCTTGAGTTTTGAATGATGTCAACTAACAAAGGAAGTTAAAAGAGAACATAACATTTGAGATAATTATAGGTGCCCTGTTGAATCCTTTATCCAATGCACGCAATAAACAAAAAAATAGAAGAGTAAAAGTCTAGTGTTTGTATAAAACTCAATTATGCTCGTAAGTATACGGTAGCTTACCAGCATAACAAACAATCGATAAAGTTAGGAATTTTGCACAATCGTAAGCACGAACTACTTCAACAATTGAATTGCACGCATCCTTTCGGATAAATAATAACCAATCCAAATGTTTGCTTCAACCAGAGAGCTTAAATTTTTTGGCACCAAAATCTCATCCATTAAACCGTTTAGGTTGAGATACTCAAGTGAGGAAGCTTCTAACTTCATATTGCACTCACACATGCAAGATAGACGTCTCAAGGAAGTTGAGAATATTCTATACATAAACCCTTCATTCTCCTCCGTATTTATATATAGTTCATCTAGCATTGAGCATCCATTTATAAGATTTTCAAAAGCTTCTTCAGATTGAAATAAACTTCAACAAGTTCTAGAATTTCAAGTTTTGGAAGGCAAAACACAGTTTGCGGCAGAAACAAAAATGCACCCATCCAACTTCAAAGATCGTAACGAGTCACAGTTGAAAACACTTATAGGCATATCCAATTGTTCATCTTGAAGGCACAAAGAAAGCTCATGGACATTTTTTGTAATTATGGTGCTGATCCATGAACTGACTTGTGATGAAACACAATCAGGTTTCCAATGCAAACAAAACTTATTTAGCAATCTAGCATCATGGAGAAGCAATACACGGTTAACAAATTGGATGAATCTAACATTTTCATCTTCATCTTCATCAAATTTCCCATGACCATCATAGCAGAAATCAAGATTATTGATTGTCACCCACACGAATCGCCATCTTTTGAAAGAATGGAGGTGGCTACTGCTTTCTTTGTGGGAAGAAGAGATAGAATAAGACCCAAAATTGAGTCCGGTAAATCGCTGATCCTATCAACTAAATCACAACTGTTTTTGGATTTCCTAGGCTTCATCGTTAGCTACTACTACTACTACGGATGAATGTAATCGAATTTAGCTGACTCGAACAAATGAATTAAATCAGGGCTTATCACGAGGCACCACCAAGAGATGGAGGGTATGGAGGAGGCATTAGTGAACCAATTAAAGCTGTTGCAAATTGAAAATCAAAGTGAAGAATGGAGATAGATTACCGAGTGATTAGAAAGAAATAGACCTTTGCTCTGCTGCATTTCAATCCATTGCAAAAGACCCAATTTTATGGCGGCAGCCCTAATTCTTGAAATTTAATGATCTGATAGCAGTTGAGAAACAAAGTGCTTATCATCCATGGCTGTGTTGGGATTTACGATTTCAAATATCCGGCGACTTTGAAGATTCTTCCTTCCCTGCAAACTAGGTCATCCGGCGGAATTACTTCGGAGAAAACATCATAATCAATAAGTATTATATCATAATCGATAATCAATAGTGTAAATATATGTTACGTTACTTGTTGTGTATGGAAGGTTTTGTTTTGTAATCGAAAATCAATAGTGTATGGAATCAAAAAAAAAAAAAAAAAAAAATCAATAGTGTAAAGATATGTTGTGTTATTTGTTAGTTTTTGTTGTATAATTATTCGTTTTACAAGTATAACCGTTGTATGGAGGTTCTGAACAATGAAATACATTATAACTTATCATTAATAACACCTCACATACAATAAGAGTATATCATATGAAAGAGAGTAAAAATCAAAAAGTAGGAGGTCGGAAAGGACGAAAAAGATCTGAAAAATGAGAAAAATGACAAAAAAAATAATGGTTGAGAAGACAAGCAGCGTATTGTTACTCATGTACATTACATTTGATTGTAGCAACACGTGTAATGTAATAGCGTGTAATAACGCGCGGCGTTTTCTTTCTCAACACTATCTTTTTTTGTCTTTTCCTCATTTTAGATAAAAAAAACAGTATTCCTTTAACCTAAATCAAAAATTGTAAAATGTATGCTACTTAGTACAACTTTCGTACAACCGTAAAATCTCTCTTTGCCTATACATGCCACTACTCGGCGAGAGAGTGTAACTTTAGACAATCACAATCCTCCGTTTGAAATCAACTATAAATAAAGGACGTGCAACGCATTTACATGGGAGACGATTGGTAGCATGTAGTCGAAGCAAATTGTCTTAAAGACAAAATGTTATATTTATCCCGGTTTACGTTCTTTCAGATAGCATCAAATACTTCGATGTCTAAATCCTTAACCAATAATATGTCATTTCACCGGGTTTACGATGTGCAACGCATAACAATGTATTATATTTCAAATGTCATATTACAATGGGGTAGAGAATGCTACCAAATCTTCAATCTGCATAACTTTTAAGTCTAAATTTAAAAGACAGTATTCAAACAACATAAACATCTTTTTTACTCTTAGAAAAACATGTTTTCTTAGTAAAAATAATTCACACAACAAATCATAATGTAACTTTTTTTATCACGTGAAGAAGTTTTTAAACAAATAATGTTTGGAAGCTCACATGTATCACTCGATGCAACAGGAAAAATGTAATATCTAGCTAATATACTCTCTCTTTTAAATTCCGAGTAAAATGATACATGGTTGCATAACAGATGTAGTTTCGTTTTGTACAATAGATAAAGGATTCATAAAAGCTTATGATACAAGAAACATATTCAAATAAATATCATTGAATCCCAATGATTCCAAAATACTTCAACTTTAGAGTAGTATTTTCTAAGTTGAAGTTCACAACCAAAATAAGTCTAGAACAGACAAGTACGTAACTCTATCACTCTTGGAAGGAAATACATTTACAAAATTAGCTAAACACAAAGGAATTGTTTGGAAATGTTCACCATATCTTTGGCCGTGTGTGGAATCAGTGCAGCAGCTTTTGACCTCTCTCTTTGTTGGCCACACGTAGAATTGGACTTTACAAGCCGGAGACTTTCTTGGGAATTCACATATCTTCACATATCTCTTGAAGCAACTCTAACTTTTCTCCATCCCCATTAACGGAACAAGATATCTGCATAACTTCAAGAGCACTTCCATACTCTAACATATAACGTATCATCTCGCGCTCATCTTCCAAACCTTTATAACCATCAAATCGAACTTTTTCAAGTTGTTTGACAAGCATCTCGGAACTTCTACAGGAGTAGTCCAGTTTGAGTGATCACGAACATCACTTTCATATGAATAATCTAAATCCTGGCATTGCAAAAAAACACATCCAGAATTATATTACTTGTCAATGTTCAAATAACAAAAGTGTACTCTCCTCGATACACACTCACACTTTCCAAATACCTTTAACTAACCTCATAAATTATAAGAACTTCTAAATTTTTTGAGTTTTGAATGAAATCTTGTACAGAGCTACAATAAGTTTTGACCACCAATTTCACCAATCTCTTAAACTCGGTCGATAAACTGATTGTAGCACGGCTAAGTGCCTGAGAATATCAAATGTTAGTGAAAGTGTATTTCCACGATATAATGCTATTATATTTTTAGATTTTGAATGATGTCAAGTAACATTTGACTTCTTTATCCGGTTCAAGCAACAAAATTCACAAACAGAAGAGTATAATCTAATATTGATCTACATTTCATCAAGGCTCTTAAAACATAGAGTAGCTTACCCGCATAACATCGGCTGAGAAAGTTAGAACTTTTGCATTATCAAAAGGACGAACTTTTTTTTTTCTTTCTTCGGAATCAATAAACGTCGTACCACGGTACATACCTTAGTGGTAAACCACACTGAGGTCTAACTTGACTCTAGTGGAGAGTCCATGGTTCGATCCCCGGTTGGGGCGTGTGTGTGTTCCCTTTCGTTTCCCCAAAAAAAAAAAAAAAAAATCAATAACCGTCTTTAGGGTACTTACTATCCTTTCCACTCCCTCCCACCTAGAAAATAAACGAAGAACGAAAAAATAAATTAATGGCACTTATATTTGTTTCAAAATAACTGAGACAGTTACATTTCCAATATAGCATTTATCATGTTTTTTCAACATCTTCCTTTATTTATTAGGAAGTAAAAGATTAAATACAACATTGCAATAATTATAGACTAAGAGTTTTTTAGTCATTTTGATATTCAAATTAAAGCATTAACTCATATCTTTAATATTAATTTCACCAATCTATTAAACTTAGTAGACAGTTTGATTGTGCCATGGCTAAGAGCCTAAGATATCAAACGTTAGTAATCATGGTAACAACATTCACAAGCAAAAGAGTATGAGTCTAATAATGGAATACATCTCATTAATAATGCTCCTAAAAATTTTAGTAGCTTACCCATATATAAACCGGTGATAAAGTTAGTGCCTTTACACAATCTAAAGCACTAAATGCTCCAACGATTGAATCGCAAACGCGTCGGCTCGAGGGTGTAGTTGTCCATACATTTGGAAGTCAACTTCAACATGAGAGCTTAGACTTTTAAGCACAAAAATGTTAGGTACATAACCACCGAGCTCGAGATACTCAAGCGAGGAGTCTCTAACCAGGTTGTAATCATACACGCAATGTATTAAAAGGCGTCTCAAGGAAGTTGATGATATTATATACTACCTCCGTCCCCAAAATAAAAGCGTCCGCATTTGAAAAAGCTATGCCCCATAAAAAGTGTCATTTCTCAATACCAATGCATCATTTAATGATTTTTTTCCAACTATACCCTTCTCTTAAAATTACTCATTGTTGACATTTTATAATCTAAGCAATAATTTAATGCTAGTACTAGTAGTAGTACTACTACTTGCAGGTATTAGCATCGTAGTCTTTATCTCCACCTTTATCATCCCTACATGTAGGAAAAAAAGGGAAGAAGTAAAAACTCTCTTGTATCAGATACTTTATCCCCACTTTACATTGGGGTGGATGAGCGATGTCACCCCAAATGCAGGGTGACACTGTAGCTATCCTTATTTTTTTTTTTTTTTTTTTTTTTTTGAAAGCGATTTTTTTTTTTTCTTCCTCTATTGAAATATAGCCGTTGAAATATATTTATTGGAGTAAAAATTGAATTTAAAAGTAAGTTTTGAAAAATGTGTGTGTTCAAATATAGCCGTTGGAGTAAAATTTTAAATTTTAAAAATAATTTTGGAAAAATGTGTGTGTTCGAATATAGCCGTTGAAATATAACCGTTGAAATATAGCCGTTGGAGTAAAATTTGAATTTAAAAATTAGTTGAAAAATGAATATTTTAATGTTGTAAGGATAGAGATAGGGATGCTGATGTAGAGTATTATGAATTTAGTTGCTGTAAAGTAGGGATATGTATTTTTTAATAGTATTTGTGGGGATAGAGATAGGGTGATTGATATGAATACCCTTACGGCTCAACCTCCGCCAAAAAAAAAAAAAAAAAAATGAATGTGAAAAGTCTGAAGAAAAAAATTAAAATCCATGTGAAAAGTCTTCATCGTAATAAATAAATGTTGATTTCGATACACATACATTAACCGAAGTAAACTCATTAATAAGGGTATATACGTCTATTTACTATAAAAAAAAGCACATTAATTGAGTTTTTAATCTGCGTGTCCCATAAAAAGTGGACACTTTTTATGGGACGGAGGTAGTATGTAATTGATGACATTATATATGTAGAATCACGACGGTAGAGTAGTAGGTGTAAATCATTTAGCATCAGGCAACCGTTTATTATTTTTTCAAAAACTTCTTCAGGCTGAAACTGAACTCCTATTAGTTTTAGATTATGTAGTCTCGGAAGGCTAACCACAAATGATGTGCAAAGAGATATGCAACACTTATTCAACTGCAAACATCATACTGAGGCACTTCAAACATTCCACCAATAAGAATAGCCAGAGAAAGCTCTTGGATATTTCTTGTAATTGCACTGTTGATCCATAAACAAACATGGGGTAAAAAATTACATTGAGGAAAAATCCAGGCCAAACAAAACTAGTTTAGCAATCCAACGTCATGGAGAAGCAAAACACGGTTAACAAATTCAATGAATTTCATATCATTCCGCTTTTGTGAGAAACCATTATGATCGAAATCAAGATTATGGGTTGTCATCCAAACAAATTTCCATCTTTTAGAAAGAATGGAGGTGGCTACAGCATTCTTTGTGGGAAGAAAAGACAGAATATCACCCAAAATGAAGTCCGGTAGAGCGCTAATCCTATCAACCAAATCAAAATGGTTGTTTCTTTCCCTTTTGGAAGTATTACAGACAGCTTTATCATCCATTTTAACCCCCAATTTTCTGCTTGCACTAGTTCCGTTAAGTATTGACGTACACCTATACTATACAGAAAGAGAAACAGAATTGATCTTTGAATGGAGGAGAAAAAAAGGGATTAGTACGAGTGCCCCAGGCTTTGAAAAAATCTCAGTCCAAGTTTTTTCTTCAAAAAAATTGACCTTTATATATTATCATAATGCATGAACCCATCTAAATATACTTGATGCAATGGGTTTAGTTTTGGTGCAATCAATTAACGTCTCTTCAATTTTCTTAAAACCGTCTCTCAGAGTGTACTAACTCTCCTTCCCTTTCCACTTCCGCCTACCTTGAATTGAAACAAACAAAGGGAAAAAAGAAAAAAGAAAAAAGAAAAACAAAAAAAAAAAAAAAAAAACAGGGCACACCTTTTTCTCATACCAAAAATCATTAAGTACAATGAATGTAGTGTTATTAATCTCTTATCTAATAAATAAGGTTGAAGTGGAAAAAATTATTTCTTTCAAAAAAATAGATAAAAAAACACCTCTAAAATAAAATAAGCGAGGCGGTTGTCGAAAAAATTTGTTTAAAATAAAGCGAAGCGATTCATTTTCAATGCAATATTTATTGTGTTTTCGTTAATTTGTAAAGGTACTTTTAACCAAATAACAAATCAAGAGTAAAATCTTGACCCCTAGCGCATTCAAACCTCCTCAATGCTAAAGAAAGTTAACTTTAATATCACATCCACCATAAACATATTTTTATAATATTGATCATGATGTGACTCGTATCAATCGTCTTAGGTTTTGATCGATAATGAGAAAGTAAGTAGTTAAAGTTGTAGTCACAACACAAGGATATTGTACTGCAACAAGTGTGTGTCATTTCTTAAAGCTAAAGCAAATAAATAAAGAAAAATTTTATGGTGCAACAGTTGTATAAAGGTTATCTGCAAGAGTAAGCATCTTTTACCACCTTTCATTTCTAACCTCTCACACACGCCAAAAAGTCGTGTGTATTATGTGAAAGAGAGTTAAAATGAATGGCTCTAAGTATATGCCAACGATACAACATTCCTACAACCGTTGCACCATAAAATCACTCATAAATAAATCAAATCGGTTGAAACTAATAGCACTCAAACATTTCATCTTTAGAGGATACATCATACATGTGCAATAACTCCAACTTTAAGTTTAGTCTGCAGATGCAGCAATCCTTACAGAGACTTTGTTCTGAGACAATATATATATATAAAAACCATAGTAAAAGCACAACTTGACAATTTTGATCATATTGATATGGTGTTTTAAATTGATTATTAACCTAACACATCCACCCTCAAATCCGAACTTTGAGACTCGCTATAGTTCAAGAGACTCCAGTAGAATTTGATTGTGCGGTGGTGGTTACAGGCTTACAGCACCTTGATGTTGCACTTTGATGTCTCCCCGGCGAATTTGACTTCACAAACTGGAAACTTGCTTGATAACTTTTTTGAGAATTCACATATCCCTTGAACCAACTCTAACTTTGCGTCGTCGTCGCTCTCTCTAAGACCAGTTATCTCCATAACTTCAAGAGAACTTCCATGCTTCAACAAATAACATATCATTTCACGCTCATCCTCGAAACCACAATAACCTTTAATAACAACCTTCTTCAAGCTATTCGACAAGCATCTTGGAACTTCCACAGGAGCTGTCCAGTTTGCGTGATCATGATAGTTTTCTTTTGGACCATAGATATCCTGGCATCACATGTATACTTGTCAATGTTTAAATATAATAGGCACGTTACTCCATCTTACACACACACCCCGTTATCTAACTTGCGGCCACGGTAAGGACTTCTAAATTGTCGAGCATTGAATGAAATCTCGTAATGAGCTACTAGCACAACAACAAGTTCCACCTTACCAATTTCACCAATCTCTTAAACTCGATCGACAAGTGATTGAGGCACAACTAAAAAAGCGACAAAATCAAATGTTAGTGCTCATATATTTCCACAATACAATGTAATATTTAGAGCTAATTATCAAGTTCCATGTACAGCTCATTAATGCTCCTAAAGCACATAGTAGCTTACCCAAATAAAATGTTCGATAAAATTAGAGCTTTTGCACAATCAAACACACGATTGCTTCAACAACCTGAATTGCACATGTCGACATCGAGAGAAATTACTACTTTCACCCATACCAATATCGAATTTAGCTTCAACCAAAGAGCTTAGACTTTTTCCACAAGAAAATTGGTATAACACCATCTAGCTCTAGCGTGAGGTATTCAAGTGAGAGGCCTCTAACTCCAAGGTGATATACATAGGCCCATCGACTCAAGTGATAATCCATATGTACCTCAAGACGTCTCAAAAAGTTGAAGATATCATATATGTAATATATGTTAGATGTAGTGCCCGAAAGACAATTTGTGTAATTGTTTTTAATAATGGATGACAGAATTTATCTCACCGTAGTTACTTGCTTTGTGCTTGTAAAGTAATACACTGCTGCAAACCCTAAGTATATATGTATGTAAACCACTTAACTCAGTGTATGGATTACACGTGAGGATTGAGTTAGTGGAGATATACTTAAACTGTTAGTCCGTGGTGAACTTAATCAGAGTTTAGGGTCTCTTGATTAAAACACCAATAATGCGTCCAGAACACCTTAGGGTGTGATAGTCTTATCCGGATTTGTCGGTATAGGAATTACTACGTAGGGCATTTATATATGATGGCATTCATATAGATTTGGACCGATTTAATCTGTATTTCTCGATATAATTCCGTAATCGAGGAATCTTATTAAATCATTAGATGATCATATATGGATCAACCTTAATCTGAGGTGATCACTGAGTCTTTGCTTGTCCCGGGATAGTGTTTGATGTGTTAGTTACGGTTCACTTAAATATGTGTTCCAAGCCACTTCTCATTGGCATTATCTCAGGATGAGTGAGTAGTTACGATTTTCACAGACATGGAATCCATTCCTTCCTGCGGGAAGTAGAACCGAGACCCTTATTTGTTAGCCTTAAGAAAGTGATCGATCCGGGAGTTCATATTAGACTAATTGATCACTAGTCAGATATGTGAACTAAATGATCATCAGGGGGTTAATGGTAAACAAGGATAAGATATTATGTGTCGGGTTTACGGAGATATCCCACTCAGAATGGACAGTCTATGGAGGGTTAATCCGTATGTAGTGATTATATCAATGGACGCTTATTCACTCTACGGGTTGAGTATAAGTATACATCTATAATCGGTAGAGTTCGATTCGGGTTTATGGTGGCGTAATCCGGAATTAATAATTAATGTACTTATTCGTTTCGATGAATAATTAATTATTGGAGCTCTCTTGGTTATAGGTCCATGGTCCCCGATTTGGCTTCTGTAATTCGGACTAATAATCTTGTTATTTGGGCCTCAGTGATAATTAATTGGCTGGGCTAATTAATTGATATGCATGGATATTATTTAGTTGGGCTAAATAATATAATACACATAAAAGACATTTTGTGTGGGCTTATTAACCCTAAGTGTGGCGCCATTTTAGTCTTCATTTAGCACAAGAATTAATTTTCTTATGTTATGGAAAATAAAAGATATTCTTGTTATGTGATTGGTTGGATGACTTGTTTGATTTTCTATTGGTCAATACATGTCACAATTAGTCATTAAGGAAAATATCTTTTTATTTTGTTTAATTAATTAATTATTTAATTAATTAAAACTTGGAGACCAAGGGTTTACTCTCCTATAAAAGGAGAGTTATTCCAAGGGTAATTGGCAATGAAAAATTCGACCACCACACTTGTAAAAGAGAGAAAAAAAATTGATTTTCTTGTCTAGGGTTTTTGGAGCTCTTTTTCTTGGTGTTGTATATCAAGGAGGTTCGTGTATCAAGAAAGGTGTCCACCAACCGCCGTTTGGAGAACACATCGAAAGATCTTGGCTTCTCTTCCTACTATTGGTAACATGATCTTAACCCCTTGTAGTAGTTTAAGTCCTTTAATTATGTATTGTGATGTATAAGTCGTGATCCATCCATTTGCGGCGTAGATCTAACTCGTTTAGATCTAAGAACCTGCATCCTTCAATATCATCATCTTGGTGAAACTCAAATGACATGAAGCGAGGTTAATTGCACAGGAATCCTCTTATAAGCTTTTCAAAAGCTTCCTCAGATTGAAATAAATCGAAACAAGATGTAATGTTTCAAGTTTTGGGAGGCTAACCACAATTCTTCATGAAAGCCGAAATGCCGACACTCAACTCAAAAATCGTAGCGTGTTCAATTTGGCATATATCGGCATTACAAATAGTTGCGGAGATGTAAGCCGTCTATAAACGCCAGGCCAAATAAGAGTGTGAGTCGTAAAAGCGGGGAAAAGCTCATGGACATTTTGGAAATTGCGGTGGTAATCCATGGTGACATGGGATGAAATACACTACGTGTCGGACCAAGCGGAACTTATTTAGCCGTCGACATCATGCGCGAAGCAAAACACGATTAACAAACCCGGCGAATCTCATATCATCTCTTTCATAACATAAATCAAGATTATGGGTCGACGCCCACACCAACTTCCATCTTTTTGAAAGAACGGTTTGTAGATCTGACATTCTTTGTGGGAAGAAAAGAGAGAATGATACCGAGAATGGAATCGGTAAAACGCTAATCTATCAACCGATTCAAGACTCTTGCTTTTGGTCTTCCGGAAGAACGATTACATCTGTTTTGATTTACTACGCTTCATCGATGGTTAATCATCAAACTTGATTAAGTGATTTGAATAACCTAAACTAGTGCTTATCAGTACCAACGGGACCGGGGAAGCGACCGGAAGTGAAAATCTAGTAGAATATCGGTGACCCGAGCTCTGTGCAAAGCGAAAATGGATGCTAAATAGAGATAGATTAACAAGAAATGAGAGAACTTAGTGAAGAATTAGTGGATAAACCATGGGAAATGGACTACGCGCTCTGCTTTGCTCCATTTTAATCCCTTTCATCCCGCTTTTCTTTTCGCAATACCCTAATTACGAATGACCTCGTTTTGTTAGAAGGAGGAAAAAGAAACATAATCATATTGATAAAATAAAAGGAGTTTTTTATAATGCGATAACGAATGTATTTTCAGGACATCATATTAACATTAAGCGATTACAAAGTTGAATATGGTTGAATATTTGATTTTATAGAAGTTTAGAATGTCCTTTTTTATCACATATAAAGTAAGAGGATTTGTTAATGACACACCGTAACGAATCTGTTTTGATCTGCACCACACGAACATTATTTGTTGTAAATTGATTATATTTCGATTTTGCAGATGTCTAATGTCCATTTTCTATTACAAATAAAGTAATAGTCGTTGTTAATGACACAACGGAGAATCCATTTTCAGGGTATCAAAGTGATATTCGGCCATTATAAGGTTGAATATAAACTCGAATTTATAGTGGTCAAATATCCATTTTGGACATACCTAAAATTAAATCTTACCTAAAGTGTAGTGTCACACTAAATTGACTATGATGTTAATACCAACGCCATAAAATAAGTTGCACGATATATGTTAATAAAAAACTCGATTTTATTCCAAGACACTCACCGATAACAATGAGTCACTCCACGTGGACTTCCCAATCAATACCATAAAAACAAAGTTTTCATGTCAACATTTTTTTTAAACTCCAAGACCAAATCATACATGGCCGAAGCATGTAAATTCTGAAAGATCTTGATGTCCATAAATGTCCACGTCGTTGCTAACCATTCATGCTACCAACTGATTAATAAACCTCCTCAGTTTCGTACAAAATGCATTATTGCCACTTAGGTGGAAAATCCATTCTATAAGGACACATATGGCACTTTAAACATGAATGAAATTGTTCAAATTTCTGCCTACATGCAATCCCACCCCCTTTGGTTGCCGGAGTAGTCTCTTTCTCATCTCTCCTTTGGCTTCGGGCTCTCTGTGCCTATGCCAGGTGAGGTAGTTGTCCTCTCGTGCGGTTCTAGTAGTCACACTTCCGGGCTCTTTGTTGTACGATGGTTGCGGGCGGTGTTCTGGCGTCGGAATGGCTGAGGATTTCAGATATGTTGTCATGTCGGTGGTTTTCTTGGGTTCTTTTGTTGGTTGTCTTCTTTTAGCATCTCTGCGTTTGTCTCTGTGTACCAGCTGTACGGTTTTGGCGGTGTTAATGGTGGCTCCGGCGGCGGCCCTTGGACCATTGATGTTGTGTGTTTCGTTTTTTCTGTTCTCCTTTTTGTTTGCATCGTTTCTTTAGTGTTGTTTGGTGTAGACATGGTGAAGCTTACGGCTCCATGGGTTTCTTCAACCGCTTATGTCAAGACTTTTCGATGTTCTTGGCATCCTAGACTCCTAGTTGTTGGGTCAGTTTGGTTTTGTTTTATCTGTTTGCTGGCCATTGTTGTTGTCTTTTGTTTGTTGTTTGTTCCCTGTGTCTGGCGGTGGTTAGCTTTGCGTTTTGTATTTTCCGGCTTTAGTCCGCGTTTAATAAATTTTTTCGTCTTTTTCAGGAAAAATTTGTGATTTCACGGGTTTACTACGTGCAACACATTGTTTACAATGTCCAACACATGACAATGTCTTCTATTTCAAAGGGCATATTACAATGGTAAAAAATGCTACCAAATCTTCAATCTTCATAACATAAGGTCTAAATTATAAGACACTAATCAACATCGTTTAACTCTTGAAAAACATGTTTTCTTAGTAATTTTTTTTACAGAACAAATCATAATAATTACACGAAATAAAAATTGAAAACAAACCCAAACAACTCCCATCTCATATCCAAAGGGAAAATTGTGATTTTCGTTCAGTAAATTTACCCGTTTCTGATTTTTGTCCTGTTTTTACTCTGGTGAGAATTTTGGTCCTGTATTTTTTAAAATCGTTACAAAAATGGTCATGTTTAGCTGGAAAAACTGACTGGACTCATTTTCCGACAAAATTTACTAATGTGGCTGCCACATAACCTAATTTTCGCCTATCCCTCTCCAAGTAAGCTGATTTTGGGAGGAAAATTCACTCCAACCTAATTTCCCTCTTCTTTTATATCCCTCTTCGTCCCTCTTCTCCCCTCTCGTCCCTCTTCTTCCATCTTCTTCCTAAACTTACCAATGGAACTTAGTTTATTTTTTTTTTTAAGGGAAGTTTATTCTTTTTTATTTCGGTCAGAATGGACAAAGTCAGCATGGACAAAGTCAACATGGACCAAGTCAGCTGAGCAAAATATGTTAATCTCGTACAATACATGAGAGATTGAAAATCCGGATCCGTCAGAAGAGCATGAAAGGGCTTGTGCAGAGTTCATCAATGTCTGTGTAATTGCTAGGTCTTGTCTGTGTAGTGGGTCTAAGAAAGAGAGTAGTGGAGGTGAGGGAACTTACTTGAAACACTTAGGTGGCTAGTTAATAACCATTTATAATTACATACTTGCATAGTAAAAAGATTAAACATCAATCCATTCTTGGTAAGACACTAGTCTATATCGCAATGTGTGGACGTTCTAAAAGTGAATAACTCTGTAAGTCTTTGGACCCTACGTACGAAGGAACACCACCCCGTAAGTCCGAGACCCTACGTGTGGAGAGACTTCGCCGAATGTGTGCACTATCGGAGTCTACCAGAATAAACTTCCGTGGTTATTGGTGAGATCCACCAATATGTTGCATCCAGTTACTTCATGGTGAGTAGCACCATGTGTAGTGCCCTTGAATGTTGATGTAACACAGATAAGCTAAGCTAGAAACGTATAGTCATGACATGTTGATGGACGTGAAGTGAACCTTAGATTGAGTCGGTCTCCTAAAGATAACTATTATAATAAAACTTGTTAATGAGCCTTAGTTAATTTGTAGCTTCTACCACTTATTGAGTACTTTGTACTTACCTCAAATACATAGTTTTTCTATGTGTTTGGGGGAGAAAAGATGAACAGGTAGATTCGGAGTTCGAGGCAGACTTTGATGACGACATTTGAGGGCGCCGGAGTTGAAGCATTTATTTATTCTGTTTTCTTTTTATTCATTAGTCATGTTGTTCTTTGGGAAACATTGTAACTTCTTTTAGTTTCGTTTGAAGGTTTTAAATGACGTTTTAGATTTCGTTTGGTTTCCAATATAATAAATGTTATATTTCTATTTTTAGTATGTTGAGTTTTTCATTGTAACATTTATGATGTTTTTGCCGAGTCTTTTTAAACTTCAGTTTGCTAAACTCGATCTGACGTATAGAGGCGCTTACGTGTAATATTAGATTTATTTAATATTATACGTGCCGAGCGTTCATTCCGGATAAGGATTCGGTATCCGAGAGCGAGACGTCACATTTTATTCATGTCATGTGGATGGATGATGAATTTGAAATTCGATTGCGTCTTGAAAGTGAGTGGCGGGCCTCTACATCTGATGAGAAGTCTGTTGCCTTAATCCGAGAAAAATACACAAAAATATAAACGATACATATAGTTTGTCCCTCTTAAATTTTTTCTTTTGCCTTGAAAATTTTTATTGCCCCCTTACCCGAGATCCTGCGTCCGCCCCTGGCTAGGGCAGAGATTTATATAGTAAGGGTTTAGGAGCGGATGTACGTAGTAATAGTTTTGGGGCTATATGACACAGACGAAACTCGACATAGTATTTAGATAATACAATACATAGCATGCGGCATAATTGAATAGAAAAATCAAAAGACCGGAATAATTTGTTGTATATTTAAAATTTAAAATTCAAAATGTCACCACATCGATGATGCAGCTCACCATATCTATAATCTCACTATCCATATGGGCTTTTTTTTCTTAATGCATTTACAATGTATAAACATGCATACGTCAATTCTTACGTGGTCCTATCCTATTTCAATGGAGGTCAGCTTCTCTTAATTTAAATATTGGTTTTATGTAAAGAACGTTGTTATAGTTTAGACGAGCAAAACCCATCAGCTGCAAAAATTAGGTTAAATTAGCGGCGGCGGCGATTCTCTTCTGCCTCCGCTCTCCCTGCCGTCCCGCTACATCTTCCCCGCTGAATCCAAATTGAAGACTCTCCCATGGAGTCTTCCGAGGACCATGATCTCCAGCGACATAGTTTTGATAGACCTAGTGGAGAACATACCACACCGCCGTCAGTGTGGTCAATTAAGTAGAAGTGGGGCCGATTTAGTTAAGTCCCGATCTGATTGAAGAATTGAGGAACACAAGAAAAACAGAATTGTGCAACCGTAACCCTAAAAATAACCCTAATGGTAAATAGACTAAAATAGCCTAACATACAATAAAATACCATTATGAATAAAAACAAATATTAAAAAGAATTATTTCCTCTTGATTTGTTATCTTCATCGACTTCATTTGCGGTGAGAGAATGCGGTCCAGCTCTTCTTCTTACGCCTTCAACATCCCCTCAATGACGCGTGTGAAGAAGGGCGGACCACGAAGATTAGTGCGAATGAGCTTGAACGGTGCCTTAGGAAGGGCCTTAGTGAAGATATCTGCCAAATTGGAAGAGGAAGAGACATGTCGGGTAATCATTTGTTTGACAAACAACCTTTTCACGAACAAAGTGGAAATCAAGAGCAAAATGCTTGAGCGGGAGTGAAGAGACGGATTGACAGAGAGATACACCGCACTAAGGTTGTCACATAAGAGCTGAGGAGGTTGGGGTAATCGGACTCCCAAGTCACGAAGCAGATATGCAATCCATGTAAGCTCAGCAGTGGCGGACGCCATAGCCCGATATTCAGCTTCAGTGCTGGATCTGGAGACGGTGGGCTGCTTTTTAGAGGACCAAGAGACACAATTGGTGCCCAAGAAGACACAGAACCCACCGGTGCTGCGTCGAGTGACCGGACAACCGGCCCAGTCGGCATCACTGAAAGCATACAGAGACGGAGGAGAGCTGGACCGGTAATGTAAGCCATAATCTGAAGTTCCATTTACATAACGTAGCAGCCTTTTAACTTCTGTAAAATCCCTCACTGTAGGACTAGAAAAGTGTTGACACGCCTTATTAACTGCATGTGTAATGTCCGGTCTAGTAAATGTTAGGTATTGGAGGGCCCCGACTAGACTCCGGTATGTGTAAGGATCCACGAGTGCGATCATCCGGATGTGATTGCACTTTAAGTGCAAGAGGAGTGGAGGTAGAACCGTTTAACATACGATTTGGTTAGGATAGACTTAGCATACTTTGCTTGACTAAGAAAAATGCCATCTTACGTGGGTTTAATCTCCATGCCTAGAAATAGTGAAGGTTCCTAGATCCTTATTTGCAAATTCGATGTCAAGTTTGTTGATGAGGTTGTGAATGGATTGTTTGTGGTTCCTGTAAGCGATTATATCATCCACATAGATGAGGAGAACCAATGTAACGTTGGGTGATGAAAAATAAAAAGTGATGGATGCGCTTTCTTCGCAAATAAAACCCAAGTGCATCGAGAAATAGGGATAGCCTATCAAACCAAGCCACTGGGGGCTTGTTTGAGCCCATACAAGGATTTTTTTGAAAGCACACATGTTCGGAAATCGTTGATCTATAAACCCTGAATTTTGTTTCATAAAACATTTCCTTTAGTGCTCCATGTGAAAAGCATTTTTATGTCTAAGCTGTCTCATATGCCAACCAGGTGAAACGACCACGGCTATAACCAATCTAATAGTAGTAGGTTTAATAAGCGGGCTATAAGTCTCTCCAAAATCAATACGGCATTTGAGAATACCCTTGAGCTACTAACTAATGGCCTTGTACCGTTCAATATCTCCATGTTACGTAGTTTTTATCTTAAAAACCCATTTGGACCCAATTATGTTAGCATTGGTGAGTCAGTACTAGATCCCAAGTATCATTTTGATCTGAGCTGCATTTCTTCCTCCATAGCTTTACGCGATTAGGGTCCTTACAGGCCTCCTTCCAATTCTTTGGTTCTCGCACAAGTGTGTGTAACTAGAGACACATAATCCTCGAAGGTATGCGGTGGTCTCCTATCCACAGCAGTGCTGTGAGAAGAAGATGGACCTTGTTGAGCATCGATTACGTGTTCATACTAGGTGATAAAGGCACATCATTTATCTCATTTCCAAGTGGGGTGCCTCGATTGTCTTCTTTGTTGAGTCATATCATCATCTGTTTGTTCTTGTGTCTGGTCATCAAAAGTTGGTTCATGTACAGGATCAGAATCAGAAAAGTTAGCATGTGTAATATTAGGGGTGCAACAATCAGAATTTGTTATATTTTGATCTGCTTGCTGTATGTTCCCTTCATCAGAGTGCGGATAATCATACATATCAAAAGCGATTAATCTGTAGTTCTTTGTAGTGATTCCTTTAAAAGGAAAAAACCTGTTCATTGAACACAACATGCCTTGAAATGTAAACTCTCTTAGAGAGAGGGTCTAGACACCTATAGCCCTTGTGGACTGGGCTATAGCCCAGGAAGACACAGGGATAACTTCTTTTAGCAAACTTTGATGTTGTCTGGTTCCTCAATGAAGGAAAACATTGACATCCAAACACCCTTAAGCCACTATAATCAGGATGCCTTTTGTATAATTTGTAGTAGGGGGTTGCAAACCTTAAGACAGTGGAAGGCAACCTGTTAATAAGGTACACTGCTGTGTTGAAAGCTTCAACCCACAGATTCAAGGGTGTCCCTGCATCAAACATTAGAGTCAAACCAGTCTCTACTATGTGCCTGTGCTTCCTCTCAGCCACACCATTTTGTTCTGGTGTATAAGGACATGATATATTCAAGTCAATACCACAGTCCTTTAGATGATCCAGAAAAGGTGTGGAGCTAAATTCTCCACCACCATCACACTGGAATATCTTAATTTTCTGGTTCACCTTATTTTCAACCAATTTCTGAAACCTGATGAAAACATCAAAAAATTCTGACTTTCTTCTCAAAGGGTATAGCCAAGTAAATCTCGAAAAATCATCAATAAACACAACATAGTACTTGTAATTCTGATTAGACAAAATAGGTGCAGGTCCCCACAAATCACAATGAATTTTTTCTAATGCAAATTTTGAAACAAAGGTACTTTTATTAAAAGGTCATTTATGATTTTTTTCCTAATTGATGACTTGTGCATAGTGCATGCCTTTATTTTCCCATGAACTAAGATTAATTTTTCCAGACTGCTTGAGCTTGGTCAACAAGTTCTGGTGTGGATGTCCCAACCTTTGATGCCATACAGTGGAAGTAGCTTTCCCGTCTCCGCTTGCTGCTAGGCTTCACGAACTCCTTGATCCAAGGCATATAGATTTCCCTTTTTAGCCCCCTGAGCTATGACCTTCTTGTTTTTGTCCTTAACAACAAAGCCATATTTATCAAATTCAAAAGAGCATTGATTATCAGTAGTCAATTTTCCAACAGACAACAAATTTTTAGTTAAATCAGGCACAACAAGAACGTCTTTTAGTTGTAAATTACCAACTGTTGCATTACCAGAGTGTGAGATCTCAAGTCCTGTTCCATCTCCCACAAAAACTTTATCATAGCCAACATATTTTTTAGCAGATGTTAGATTACCTTCTGAATTTGTCATGTGTGAAGTAGCTCCAGTGTCTGCAAAGAAATTTGTATCAGTCTGATCTGATGTTGTGAGTGCAGCAAAGGCCTTCTGAGTCTCCTCTGATTGATAAGCATAGTCAAACCTATGCCAGCAGTCTATGGCCGCATGGTTGGATTTGCCACAAATCTGACAAACCAGTGGTGTATTTGATGGTTGTCTTTGCCTGTTTTCTGGTGTAGTTCTTCTATCTTGCTCCTGTGGTGCAAAACTCTTCTGGTTGCTTTCGGAATTCTCAGATCTGCCTGCAGGTGCAAACCCCCTGCCTCTGGAGTTGTATTGGTTTCTACCTGCACCTCTTCTGCCTCTACCACGCCCTCTTTGTGTAAAGAAGGCTTGCAACTGACCGGTGACTGTCCTCTCCTGTAGTTTTGGAGTGCGCAGGTCATTCATGGCCCTGGAGAGCCATGACAAACTGTGCAAAAGTAGGGTATGGAGCCTTAGTCAACATAGCAGTACGGAAAGTTGTATATTCATTCCCCAATCCATGAGCAAATTGGAAAACCTTGTCCATATCTGATACTGGTTTCTTGATAGCGGCTAGATTATCACAGATGGATTTGAATTCTCGTAGGTATTCATCCACTGTTTTATTTCCTTTTCTTATGCCCATCAACATATTTTTTAGATTCCCCTCCTTCTCTACTGTATGAGGAAGGAGCTGTTGGTCCAGGTTTTGCCAGAGTTGATATGCAGTCACTTCTTCCTCATGAATCATGCTAATGATTTCTTCCTTCATGGTGCCTAGCAGCCATGAGGTTAGGAGACCATCATTGATACACCAGGTCGAGTACTCAGGGTTATCAATCTCCTCTTGATCGATTCTTAATCTTCTGTGAGAGGTGTTCACCGGATGAGACATGGTGATAAATACCAAGGCTCTTGATCAATGGAATCACCTGTGATCTCCAAAGTAAAAAATTCGTGAAGCTGAGTTTAACAGAGATCAAACTCGAGCATTGGTGGAATTGCTGTATAGTTAATCCAGATTCCTTTGCCATGATAACGCAACGAAAGTGGAGAAACAGGAATAAACGACTTAAGGGTTTATGTCTCTGATACCATGAAGAATTGAGGAACACAAGAAAAACAGAATTGTGCAACCGTATTTTTCCATTAACTGTATAACCAGTGTTTAAATAGGAAGGGATTAACCCTAAAAATAACCCTAATGGTAAATAGACTAAAATATCCTAACATACAATAAAATACCATTATGAATAAAAACAAATATTAAAAGAATTATTTCCTCTTGGATTGTTATCTTCATCGACTTTCATTTGCGGTGAGAGAATGCGTCCGGCTCCTTCTTCTTACGCTCAACACCGATAACCCCTACATTTATACAGTGCGAGACAAGGATGACTTTGAGTTCAGCGATTACGAGAAGACATCGAAAGCGTGATGGGTAATGAACACGGAGAAGACGAGCTCATTATTCCCCTGGATGAATGTTTGGAACTATGGAGGCCATGGAAGGCGTGCTTTGATCATCAAGCTTCTAGGTAAATCAATTTCGTATAACTACCTTTCTCATCGATTATCGACTTTGTGGCATCCGGGTGGCGGCTTGAACTAACCGACTTAGATAATGGCTATTACATTTTCCGGTTTACTTTAAAAAAGAAGGCGTGAGGTAGCTCTTGAAAGCGGATCGTGGGTTATCCAGGGTCATTATTTACTTGATAACCAAGTGGAAGCCGTTTTGAACGATTGAAGGTGCTATTAAAAGCGACTTTGGCCTGGTCGAGAATCCGAAGGTTCCGATTTGGACATCAAGGGAACAATTTTTGATGAGAATAGGCAACATGGTGGGTAAGGCGGTGAAAGTAGATTCGAACACGCTCTATAAGCGTGCTCGCTTTGCCCGCGTCTGTGTTGAAGTGGACCTGGAAAAACCACTCAAAACATTTGTATTCATCAATGGCGGGAAGAAGATGGCGGCATGGGAAGGTCTACCGATGGTTTGCTGGGATTGTGGCAAATGTGGCCACCGTAAAGAGGATTGTCCTCTAAAACCGAAGGATTCTGACTCTACTGCCTAGCCGAATTCTGTGAATCAGCATAGAGAGGAAGGGCCTACACCGGAAAATCCGTACGGCCCCTGAATGATAGCTCAGACTAGGCGTAGATGTTAAGGGTGATTTTATATGTTTTATAAGGATATATTTTATATCAATATTCCCCATATATATGGATGTTTTTCATAGAAATCGAGCTTATAATCGATTAATTGAGTAAATGATGTTTTTAATAGCTAAATCTCAAAACGTAATTTAATTATGTGCTTAAATGATGATTTTATGTTATTTTGGAAATACATTACGCTTTGGTATGTTTTCCTATTGTTGTAGATACTCATTGATGATGGAAGAGAGGATTTTAGAGAGCCAAATTCGTGCTTGGAAAGGATCAATCAAAGTTATGGAAGATTGAAAGATATAAGGAAAGAAATCAATCAAGATAAATGTCGGAAAATCAGGATTCCGGGTAGTGACGACCTTGCAACGCAGTTATTGATATGATAACAACCGATTTGACCCTGGACCTCAAGAGAAGAGTTGTAGGGATTGAAGAGAGGATTCTACAGGATTTTGAATCACTCCATTCCGACTTACGAGGCCCGAGATATGAGCGTTACAAGTTTGGATGCTGTTGCTGAAAATAGTGGACGGGCGTCCGGATCTTCAAACGGGCGTCCGGCACCGTTACTGTAGCAACCGCCTCTGATTTTCTATAAATACAGCAGCTCTCTTCGACCCTAATCATTATCAAATTGTAACGCCCCGTTCCCGGATACCGAGCCCTTATCCGGAAATACGACGTTCGGCACATATATACATAAAATTTAATTCATTCATATATGTAAGCCTACAATCAATACAATCAAAGTGCGCGGAATTTAATGCTCGGGTAATAAATGTCCAATAAGATGCTAGAATACGAAAAGGTACTAAAAGTCGAAAGTGTATCAAAACAATACAACTGAAGTCCCTCGAAAGTCCAAACGAAATACTATGAAATAAGAAATAAAGATGAACACACGTCATCCCAAAGTACTATGAACAAAGTATATAAAATAGTGCAACATCTCAAACGTAAATGAAAGTGCATAAATAAAAAGAATGAAATATCAAGCTTAGAGATCCTCCTCAGGAACATACTCCTCGTAATACCCGAAATCTGTTCGCCTTCTCACCCCAAAACACACATAACAAAAACATGCACAAAGGGTAAGTATATAATACTCGATGAAGGAAGAGAAATGCGTTTAAGCTTAGAATATATAAAAGATTGAACATTGTTAGGTTTCAACTAAAAGGCAAGACAGACTCGATTCTACGCATAAAGGTTACATCTCCCAATATGCCTAAAGCTGTAACTACTTAGCTTATCTTTGTTACAACATGCAATCAAGGTGGAAGCGTGACATATTGAAATCTTGAGGATACAATAACCCCGAGCGTATTGAAATCTTGAGGATACAATAACCGGTTCCGATAGTATGAACATCTGGCGATGCCTATAGGCTGCTGAGCCGATAGGACACTCACTTTGATTTGTCTGTTCACACATCACGCTATAGATCTTGAGGATCTACCCAAGACCACATGGTGTTTAATCTTTTATCTAGCAAGTTGTGTTATATTATGTGATTAATCGACCATCTAATTTATTTAGATAACAATCCACACCGACACCACTCATCATGATCAAAAGACCAATTCTATCCTAAGTAAGGTTTAAAGGTGTTATCATAAAATAGTAATACACTTAAAAGGGTTTAAGGTTGTTTAAACAACCCTAAGCGATAGTTGAAAGCCAAATTAAACAAAGCTGGAAGGCCGGCTCAGGTGGGCGCCCCGTGAAGGACCAGGCGCCCGTCTGAAGTCCCTGGGCCGCTCGTCCAAAATAGTGGGCGCCCGTCAGACATTCCCTTTCAAACTGTATCAAAATTTCACCTCAGGCGCCCGTCCGAGGTATCCAGAGACGCTTCGTCAAGGTTGGGCGCCCGTCCGAAAACCAGACGCCCGTCCGACCTGGCGATTTTCCAGAAAACTGAAACGCGATCCTTCATCGTTTTCATTCGGTTTTCAATTAAAAACCCACTCTTTCTCAACCTAATCGTGTCGAAATAATCTACCATCCATACCAAAACATCATCCATCTCATAGACATCAATTTAACGCAATTTAAATCCCCAAAACAACAAGAAATCAACACAATTACCACATAATCAAAAACTGAAACGTAAGGGTTTCTCCTTACCTAAATGCAGCCACCAATCAGATCAAAACTCAGAGAAAAGCTGCTGCAACACAACCAAACCGAAGGCAAAACGCTGTCCTCTACACGACGATTCCAACTCTTGAATTTGCTCAGAAAAACGATCAACCCTCCCATTGATGGTTGAAGAACTCTTCTAGTCTCTCCTTTTCTTTCTCATTTTTAGAGAGAGAGGAGGGAAGCGTGGCGATTTCTAATTAGGTTTAGGAGATTAGTGTTAGGTTAACCTTAAATACCCACTTCCAAAATAAACCCTTTTTTACTAAAACACCCTGCTTAACAAAAATCTGGTTTTTCTCTCTTATATAACAAAATATATATATATAGATATACTTCAAATCGTTTAATTAAATAACCCGAAAAACTGAATTTGTTAAAAGACTCTTTTACCCTTTTACGAAAAGTCGGGATGTTACATTCTTCCCCTTAAAGAAGTTTAGTCCTCGAAACTTGCGAGAACCAACACCACTCTCAACTTAGATACCGGTTTGCGTACCTTCTAGTTCACTTTCAAAAACACACCAATGTTATCTCAAGTGATTTGAACCTTAGTAATTTCATCGACAAGACTTGATTACTTTCCACACA
Organism: Gentiana macrophylla; assembly: GCA_026214975.1. Classification (NCBI taxonomy): domain Eukaryota; kingdom Viridiplantae; phylum Streptophyta; class Magnoliopsida; order Gentianales; family Gentianaceae; genus Gentiana; species Gentiana macrophylla. Next base: position 117,003,418 of record CM047810.1, on the reverse strand, counting down.
ACTAATCTTGCACTTGGACCCAAGCACCATTCTATCTTATTCACCCATTTCATCTACCTTATGCTCAACTCTACTAACCTAACTTCTTAAACTCCTCCTATAACACTTTGTCCCAAAAGTCATGCCAATCCTCTAGTTAACATGTAGTATTCTTCCGGGTTCTTTGTCCCTTCATCACCCTTACGAAGTTTCCGGACTTACACAAAAGTTACTACGATCTATACATTAGCCTTACCCTCAAGAAACTAACTATTAACTTAAAGAACTTCAATTCCACCTTGCTATCAATTCAAGCACTAAACCATCTATAACACACCCAAACCATAGACAAACTTCAATCTTTACTAGTCTCCAAAAGGTAACCATATAAACATCTTCTACCAACCTTATAAGGCTTTCTATAGACAAGAAAGCGACTTTTGACGGTGAGTTTATCAAAGCCAACCATAATTTTATAGTCCAACGAGAATATTGGAGTTGTGAAAGAGTTTATTTTTAAACAACACATCTATAAGAAACAAAGTTTTAAACTTGTCCTCACTTTGATTCGGAAGGAAGGTAGGAATGGTTATGCAAATATTTTGAATATTTGAAACTACTAAGGAGATAGCAAATAGGAAAATCTTGAGATGTATAACATAAAGTGAAGACGGATTGAACTTGGTTCACATGCATATAATAAAACATTTGTTTAGATAATGCAAAATGGATGATATATAAAATTTGCCTATATATGAGGTACTTGTGATAAGTCACTAAAAACAAAAGTACTCTGAGTGAGACATTTATCACGGCCGAGAGGTCATTCTACAAAATCCAGTTGGAACATTTTCCTTTCTCTTGAAGTAAGTGGTATGATTGAATGCAAAAGAAAGACAAACTTGCTATTAAAGAGTTCAATAAAGAGGTCAGAAGTGGAAGAAGTCTCAAATATTATTCAAATATGTACATATACATATAATAAATATATATAAAAATTTGAAGGCGAATAATATTCTTTCGAAAGATTTCATCTTTGAGAATCCAAGTAAATCGGTGAAATGTTGCGAAAGGGTCATGAATGATAACGTGGAAAAGAAAGCAAAAGAATTGAGAAAATGCATAATCTATTTCTTTCAACAACCGTTGTAGTTAAAATATTATTTTTGAAAGAGGGAAACATCTTCTCCAAAGGTTTAAAGATAAAGGTAAACCGGAGAAGTGCTTCGTGAAGAAATCATAAGTGACATTGAGTAAAGAAAACACAAGAGTTTCGAATAGTGCATGTTTTTGTGTCGTTCAAAGATTCACACCATAAGGACTATTGTGATTTTGTTAAAGGTTTTGAATTGAAGGAAAAATGTTCAAAGGATAAGGACAACCCTTTGTTCTTAGAATAACAAAAAATCAGAAAGTCATTTCTTCCAATTTGAAGAAGGAAGGTTTAGAATAAAACAAAACAACTTAACTTTGTAGTGTAGTAAAAAAAATTTCTTTGTCGAGGAAAACTCTTAACAAAATAAGTTGCATGCTAAAATCCTTTATCAAGCGTAGCTTTAAAAGGCGTGCATGAGTTGTAAGGAGGTTCAACTACTCGCTTATTCAAAGACAAAGATTTCATAGGGAGTAAAAGATGCAGTATCTTGAAAGTAATTATCGATAGAACTTTTGAACACATGTATATAATTTTTTTTTAAAAGTAGCCTGGAGTTACTAAATAACACTTTGGTAAGGAATGGTTGTTCACGTATTCTTACCGGAAGACAAAAGATTATGTAGTTAAAATGGATGTTTTGAGAAAGTTTGATCTTTCCACTTGTTTTCGAAATGTATAAAATTCTATTAAAAGGGTTGAGTCTTTAAACAAAAGTTTTCTGCACCAAAACATCGTGTATGGGATGCATTGAAGGTAATCACTAGGATGTAAAAGTGTATTGACCCGAATTTGCTAAACATGATGCAATGAAAGGGTATGCAGTTGCCAGTTCAAATAGTTCAAAGGATGAGAAACTCATTTCCTTTAAATCAAGCATTTGACACTATGAAAACATCTTCATAAAAAAAAAAAAAACATCAAAGTATCACGCGCACACTTGAAAAATAAAACTTAGCCATGGAAGAACTCTTACCGAGTTCAAAAGTTTCAAACGGATGATCCAGCTACCACATTGGTCACAAATAGTATGCAAAGGGAAAAACATTTGAAATTAGAGGTAACTAAGTGTGAATCCAAATGATTATAAAAGGTACCTCGTTAAGGAAAACATGGGATTGGAAAGTCACCATGTAAGTGTTTCTTGTCACAAAAGGGTATTAAATCTACAACACTTAATATCTACTCACTAAACTTCTTATTTTGGATAACAAGTAAGTTAGGGTCTTATGCTTCAAAGCCTTCCCAACACATACTACCCCACACCTAAACTTCCAAGGTGAAAGAATGTTGTATGGCCTTTCATGAACAAGTACTTAAAAGGGTTTTAAGAGTTTGAGTACATACATCAACCATGAAATGATTGACTTGCACAAAGTAACCCAAATTAATTTTGAACAAGATGTAAAAAGAAAAGTTGTAGGTATACAAGCTTTACATATGCTACACAAAATTCAGAATTTATGGAAAAGCATAAGTTGGTTAAAAATAATTATTTTAGTCAAGCTGCTGCAAGCTGTCAAAACTTTCAGAAATTTAAAATCTGCATTAATTTGCAGATTGAACTCAAACTAGAAAGAATTAGCACTTGACTCCAAAACAAAAATTGCAGATCAGAGAGTTTTCTACAACATATCAAAAATTCAAGTCATTTGAAGATGTTTAGCTTATTCAAAACAGACTCATAAGTAAAGTACCGCTGCAGAATTTTCTGAACAGAGTACTCCTCCTTGTTAAACAATTTATGAACAATCCATATTGAAAACTAAGTTGATGCCAAAATAGAAAATGTAGATAAGGCAATTTCTAAGTGACTGCAAATTTATAGAATTTTTGAAACATTAGAAGTAATATTAAAAGACATATAGAAACGTGAACAAAGTTGTTTTACTCGTTTTGCATAACACCAAAATACAAAATCAAGGTAATGATTGAATCAAAAGGTCGCAATAAGAAAACTTTAAATCCTCCAAGGAAAGAGCAAAAGGAGAAAAGTCTAGAAGCTCCAAAGGAAGAGAAGGGTTCTGCTAAAGATCCTAGAAGGAACACTAGAGGGCATCACATAAAGGATGTGAGCTTGGAACTCTAACTAACCTTTGCCAAGGAAGACTCTTCACTGGTCTAGTGAAACTTGACCAAGCTCTAAAGATTCTTAGTTTTACGATTTGCCACCAAGAACAAAGGAAGTCAGAAAGGTTCTAAAAGATCTAAGATACCTTATCTTAAAAACAAAAGTTTAGGTCAGCAAAGAAACTTCTATGAATTCCTGCAATTCTGAAAGATCAAAGAAGTCAGAATGGTTACTAAGCAGTCTTAAAGGTCTTATCTTAAGAAAGGGAAGCCTAGAAAAGCAAGGAACGCTTCTCTACGATACCAAGCTATGCGCCCGTTCCGGATACCGAGCCCTTATCGGAAATACGACGTTCGGCACATATATACATAAAATTTAATTCATTCATATATGTAAGCCTACAATCAATACAATCAAAGTGCGCGGAATTTAATGCTCGGGTAATAAATGTCCAATAAGATGCTAGAATACGAAAAGGTACTAAAAGTCGAAAGTGTATCAAAACAATACAACTGAAGTCCCTCGAAAGTCCAAACGAAATACTATGAAATAAGAAATAAAGATGAACACACGTCATCCCAAAGTACTATGAACAAAGTATATAAAATAGTGCAACATCTCAAACGTAAATGAAAGTGCATAAATAAAAAGAATGAAATATCAAGCTTAGAGATCCTCCTCGGGAACATACTCCTCGTAATACCCGAAATCCTGTTCGCCTTCTCACCCCCAAGCACACATAACAAAAACATGCACAAGGGGTAAGTATATAATACTCGATAAGGAGGAGAGAAATGCGTTTAAGCTTAGAATATATAAAAGATTGAACATTGTTAGGTTTCAACTAAAAGGCAAGACAGACTCGATTCTACGCATAAAGGTTACATCTCCCAATATGCCTAAAGCAGTAACTACTTAGCTTATCTTTGTTACAACATGCAATCAAGGTGGAGCGTGACATATTGAAATCTTGAGGATACAATAACCCGGAGCGTATTGAAATCTTGAGGATACAATAACCGGTTCCGATAGTATGAACATCTGGCGATGCCTATAGGCTGCGAGGCCGATAGGACACTCACTTTGATTTGTCTGTTCACACATCACGCTATAGATCTTCGAGGATCTACCCAAGACCACATGGTGTTTAATCTTTTATCTAGCAAGTTGTGTTATATTATGTGATTAAGCGACCATCCTAATTTATTTAGATAACAATCCACTTACCGACACCACTCATCATGATCAAAAGACCAATTCTATCCTAAGTAAGGTTTAAAGGTGTTATCATAAAATAGTAATACACTTAAAAGGGTTTAAGGTTGTTTAAACAACCCTAAGCGATAGTTGAAAGCCAAATTAAACAAAGCTGGAAGGCCGGCTCAGGTGGACGCGCCGTCGAAGGACCAGCACGCCCGTCTCGAAGTCCCTGGGCGCTCGTCCAAAATAGTGGGCGCCCGTCCGGACATTCCCCTTTCAAACTGTATCAAAATTTCACCCTCAGGCGCCCGTCCGAGGTATCGAGACGCTTCGTCAAGGTTGGGCGCCCGTCCGAGAAAAACCGGACGCCCGTCCGACTGGCGATTTTCGAGAAAAGCGAAACGCGATCCTTCATCGTTTTCATTCGGTTTTCAATTAAAAACCCACTCTTTCTCAACCTAATCGTAACCGAAATAATCTACCATCCATACCAAAACATCATCCATCTCATAGACATCAATTTAACGCAATTTAAATCCCCAAAACAACAAGAAATCAACACAATTACCACATAATCAAAAGCGAAGCGTAAGGGTTTCTCCTTACCTAAATGCAGCCACCAATCAGATCAAAACTCGAGAGAAAAGGCTCGCAACACAACCAAACCGAAGGCAAAGCGCATCCTCTACACGGCGATTCCAACTCTTGAATTTGCTCGGAAAAGCGATCAACCCTCCCATTGATGGTTGAAGAACTCTTCTAGTCTCTCCTTTTCTTTCTCATTTTTGCGGAGAGGAGGGGGAAGCGTGGCTGATTTCTAATTAGGTTTAGGAGATTAGTGTTAGAGTTAACCTTAAATACCCACTTCCAAAATAAACCCTTTTTACTAAAACACCACCGCTTAACAAAAATGGTTTTCTCTCTTATATAACAAAATATATATATATAGATATACTTCAAATCGTTTAATTAAATAACCCGAAAAACCTGAATTTGTTAAAAGACTCTTTTACCCTTTTACGAAAAGTCGGGATGTTACACAAATACGCCCCAAACTTCTCTTGAACCCTAAATTTGACGAGAAGCAGCCCGGCCGGCCAAGCTCCATGCTTGGTCGGCGGAGGTTAGTTAGATTAGGTAGTTAGTTCGTTTTTCTTTCTTCTTGTTCGAGTGATGATGAAGTTGAGCGACCATGGATGAGCCTTGAAGCTCCTCTTTCCATTTGCAACTTTAATTCTTTTCGATGGATGTTTTGTAAGTTTTAATTCGAATTGTTTCTTTTCTATGTTTATTTGTATCTTGCAATATAAATCGGAAGATGATTGCATGATTTGATGCTACCGTATGGCGGAAGTCGGTGTAGTTTAGATCACCATAGGAAAGAGTAGATCTTTAATCTATACATAACGGAAGTTCGTAGGTTAAATATCTAGATTTACGAGAGGATCACAATTTGATTAATTCGATGCAAGATTATCTTAGATTGGAATTGAGGATATCACCGTTACGGAAAGATAGGATTTTTCATGTGTTTAATTCATTATGTTGTTCTTGTTCTCTTTCATGTTTTTATGCGTATGTTAATCGAATTTAGATAACGGAAGTTAATAGATTCATTAGATTATCGTGAGGAGATTGACAATAATTATTCCAACAAGCGGAAGTTGAGGGATAATGTTGTTAAGTTAGGATTCAATCCATATCTTTGATTAAATATCGATATTAGTTAAGACCGGAAGGTAAACTAATTAATGGCGTGATAAATCGGAAGAGGAAGCGCTCCTTTAGATAAGATAATAATCCAAGATAACTTGTGAATGAGCATTTGTCTATCTTATTTCTTTCGGTGGGGTGACGGTTGTTGGAAATAAGTGATCATGGTTTGTTCATGTTTGTTCGATTGTTAGTTAGTTTCTTGTTTTTCGTAGATGTAGTTTTATTTATGTTTTTATCGCTTTTATCCTTCCACGGCTTTGGATTAACAATCCTCTGTCCGATTATTTTCCGTTTTAGTTTAGGTTTAGGTTTTAGTTAATAAAGAAGGATTAACTAGATTAGATACAATATCCCTTTTCACGAGGATCGATACCGTACTTATCCAACTTTTTACTAGCAACTACCCGGTATTCGGCCGGTTAGGAGGTAGTTTTGCATGGTAGTATAGGTTTTATAAATTTTCTTTTGTTTTTAATGATGCAAAATCTCCCCAGCGATGAGCGGCTTGTAAATTCGGCCTCTAAGGCATCACGCCAATAACTTTCGAACAAGAAGCGAAAGTACCACTAATGGCCCAACCGAGCGACCTACTAAAACATCACCATCTCCGATTTGTTGCCTTTGCCGGCGAGGATAGCCAAGCGCGCAACTATGCCGGACGAGATCACCCGATTGAGGCAAAGAGGCCGAACAATTATCCCCCGTGGTGGGCCTCCACCACAGCTCAATTTGAAAAACACCATAAGGATGGCAATCCTTCAAAACAGAAAACATCTAAGCAGTCCCAATCACAGGCAGCCAAGGCCACCCCTAGCAACACGACGTCGGAAACAACCAAGAGGAAGGGCTCGGCCCTAAATACTGAAAAAAAAATCCTAATGGACCGAGGGACCCCCCCCCCCCCGGCATCTAAGACACATATTGTGTCTAGAGAACCTCTTGGAGAAATGCCCCAAAATCGTCCCAAATCTATCCTTATCAATGAGAGCCGGGGATCAATGAACTTACCGAAAAATGATCCACAGAAAAGTGGTGCCAAAGGTCCAAGTAATACCAAACAACACCCTCCTGATACTGGTCAGGTAGCTGATGGAAGAAAAATGGACGTTGACGCCCAAATTTGCAATCTTTGAAAGAAAGGGGTAGCCGTGGGCTCCCAAACTCATAACCGTTCTTAACTTGATGCGGATCCTCTCTTGAAATTGCAGGGGCTAGTTCGGATGATTTCTTGAGGCAATTGTATAGCCTTCTCTTGTTGGGGTAACTCATTTGTACTTCTTTGATCGTTTTGGATTCTTTGATAATAAAAAAAAAAAAAAACATGTAAAAAAGGTTAATAAAAGATGAGTTCACCATATTAACAGAAGAAAGATACAGACCGGATATATCTTTATCTTTTTTTTTGAATTACAGACTGGATATATCTTTGTTATCATCAAAGACATCGATGTCCAATGGCTAACTGATTATGCGATATTTCACTGGGTTTAGGCCGTGCATTGCCTTATTACAAAATCCTCATGAACTAAGGGCCTATTACAATGGCAAAAAGCTTATTCAGAAAAACATGTCTTGTATTTCAGGACAACTTGCATCTAACTTGAAGGACATAACGACAAAGTCGACTTGAGAATATTTTCTAAGAAGTTGAAGTTGACAATAAAAATAAGATTAGCACATACAAGTTACTTTCACCCTTGGAAATACATTAACAATTTTTGCTAAAAAGCTCGGAAATGTTCACCATGTTACTATCCGCGTAAGGAATTAGTACTACGGCTTCAACTATCTCTTTGAAGGCTGGAGAATTAGACTTTACAAACCGGAGACTTTCTTGGGAACTCACGTATCTCTTGAATCAACTTTAACTTTTCTCCATCCCCCATACTATTGCAATATATCTGCATAACTTCAAGAGCACTTCCATGCTCTAACATATAACGTATCATTTCACGCTCATCTTCCAAACCTTTATAACCATGAAGTTGAACCTTTTTCAAGTTGTTTGACAAGCATCTTGGAACTTCTACGGGAGTTGTCCATCTAGGGTGATCATGAAGATCGCTTGTACCCGGCCAAAATGAATCCTGGCACAACAAGAAACACATGTATAATTATACTACTTGTCAATGTTTAATGAACAAAAAATGTACTCTCTCTGATACACTCATTCACACTTTTCAGGTGTCTTTAGCTAACCTGATAAATTATAAGATCTTCCAAATTTTCCGAGTTTTGAATGAAATCTTGTACAGAGCAACAATAAGTTTCGGCCACCAATTCTACCAATCTCTTAAACTCGGTCGACAAACTGATTGTGGCACGGCTAAGTGTCTGAAAATATCAAATGTTAGTGGTCATGTATTTCCATAATATAATGTTATCTTAACAATTTGAAAGATGTGAAGTTAAGAAGGAAAAAAAATGAACAACATGAGCTAATTATAAGTGCCATGTTGATTAATTATCCATAGTAGGCAACAAAATTCACAAACATAAGAGTAGATGTATAATATTGTTATACAACAAATTAACGCTTCTAAAGTACATAGTAGCTTACCCTCATAACATCGGCTGACAAAGTTAGAAATTTCGCACAATCAAATGCCCGAACGGCTTCAATGATTGAATTGTTGGGGAAATCATGTTCAACTAAATCAATATTGAAGTCAGCTTCAACCAGATAACTTAAACTTTTTTCCACAAAAATCTCAGATATAGAACCATATAGCCTAAGATATTCAAGTGAGGAAGCCTTTAGCTTCAGTTTGTAGCTTGTATCCACAAAATATATCTCAAGACGTCTCAAAGAAACTGAAGATATTATACACGTAAAATCATCATCAGCATCGCCATCAATATCTAGGTTCAGATAATGTAGTATTGGGCATCCGCTTATAAGTTTTTCACAAGCTTCTTTTGACTCGAAAAAAACACGATCAATTTTTAGACTTTCAAGTCTTGGAAGGCAAACCGTAGTACTGTCATAAATAAAAACGGGGCCATACAAAACCAAAGATCGTAGTGAATCACAACTGAAAAGACTTGTAGGCAGATCAATATCTCCAACATTCAGATCGAGCCCATGTACATTTCTTGTAATTGCAGTGTTGATCCATGAAATGATTTGGGGTGAAAAAGAATGAGGACAGCAGTTCAGACTGAACTTATTTAGCAATCCAGCATCATTGAGAAGTAAAACTATGTTAACAAATCGGACAAATTCCATAATTTTTTCTTCCTTAAAGTCATCGAAATCAGGACTATGCACTGTCGCCCATGCAAATTCCCATCTTTCCCTAAAGTCATAGAAATCAAGACTATGGATTGTCACCCATGCAAATTTCCATCTTTTTGAAAGAACGGAGGTTGCTACAGCATTTTCTGTGGGAAGAAAAGACAGAATATGACCCAAAATTGAGTCCGGTAGATCGCTGATTCTATCGACAACCAAATCAGTGTTGTTTAATCTGGATTTTTTACCCTCCATCAGTTAACTACAGGCGAATCCAATCTGATTCAGCTAATTTGAATGAATTAAACTAGTGATTATCAAGCACCAAGACAGGGGAAGAAGGGCGACTGAATTCAGCTATTGCAAATGAAAATCAAGCCTAAAGTAATAGAAAGATAATACCGAAGATCGGGGACGAATCAGATGTAGATGCACTTGATGCTGGATGGATAAAGAAATGAAATCTAATCAGCCATTTCCATTCATAGCAGCTAGCCCTTAATTTGAAGCTTTGGTTGATGAGCCTGGAACCATACCCGCATCCCTCTTTTGGGTTTGTTTTTTTTTTAATTTGGGGGATAAGTTTATATAGTACAGCGAAAGTGTTTTGCTTATATAGTACAAATCGGCGATCATTTGCGATCAATTTGGCGATGAATTGGCGATGTATTAGCGATCATTTGCGATCGTTAGCGATGAATTCGCGATCATTTGCGATTAAATTGGCGATGAATTAGCGATCCATCGATTGGGTAGTATTATTTAGGCAAGAAAACTTTGAGATCGTACTATATAAACAATAACTTTTTTTTTTTTTTTGTGTTATCCTTAGTTTTGGATTTTCACACGTTCTATTTTTATAAATAAAAGCTAGAAGAGTTGTGATTGTTTTAAAATTTCACTTAACTCCACCTATTTTTTTGATTATTTTTTTTGATGAATGGATTTGAACACCAATATCGGTGTATTTGGCATTCTTTATTCAAAAATTAAAGTTAGTGGTGGCATTTTAAGTTGTGACGTTTTATAACGTAAAGCATCGGTGTCGCGGACTTTTCGTTATTAGAACACCAAGCGTCGGTGATTTTTAATAGCAACGTCACCACATCATTTGGCGTTCGTTCATTAAAAATAACCGTGATGCCGAAGTAATTTTTTGTAGTGACGGGAGTAATGTTGTAACACCCCGATTTTTACGAAAAGGGCAATTTTGTCTTTTAATGATAATTGGGGTTTTATGTTTTATTTAATTAAAAAGATTAAATAAAGGAATAAGAAATTAGAATAAAAGGAAATATTCTAATTGGCCGGCGTAGCTTGAGGAATTAAAGGTGTCGGGGTATTTAAGCGGGAAAATAGAATTAACCCCTCACTTCTCTTGATTCTGTTTATTCTTTCTTACGCGCCTGAGAGCAGAGAGGCGCTATTCCATCAAAGGCTCACCTAGGTCGGATTTTTGGTGTGTGATCCGTGGCTCGTTTATGCAGACGGCGAGTAGAAGAAAAGGTTCGGTGGATCGCGGTGATTATCCCGATACAAGCGTTTTGTGATTTCGTTCCGGTGAGTTTTCATCTTCTTTGGCTTAGGACTTGACGAATAGCATCAAGGTCTTTGTTTCTTCTTTGTTTTGACATCGTAGGAAGGTCCTAAGAGTGCGGTTGATTGTATAGGTTCAAGGATTAAGGCTTGTTGGTGCTTCGAGGGCTTGGAATCGTAGAACCACGCAATCAAAAGGTAACGTGGCTAGACTTCGTACTATTTTAGGGGCCAATCAGTGAATTGGAGTTTTGTATGTTTATTTGATGTTTTACTGCTGTTTGGTGTATAAAAGTTGGAGCTTGAATTGGTTTTGGGGTGGAAATTATGCAGTACATTCTGCGGTTTTAGTGCGAATTTTGGGGCTATCCGCACGGATAGAAGGCTTATCCGTGCGGATAAGTCAACTGGTTTCGGAGTGTTGGTGATCTTGTGAATTATCCGGACGGTAGGGGCATTTATCCGTGCCGGATAGGCCCGTCATCCGTCACGGATAGAGTGCAGTTGGGCAAATGTTGGTTTGAAATTGTTTTGTGGTGTCAGCTCATGTCCGGGCTTTATAATCTGATCTTTAATCTTGAACTAAGTCTTGAAGGGAGTTCCCACGCGCATAGAACCCAACCTTACGGAGTTTTCACTAACCGTGATCGTTCGTAGGGGACCGTGCGGAGAGCCTTGACGGAATTAGTGCTTTGACGAGCTAGAGTTCGCCATTGTCTGTGTATGTGCTAGGAGGTTAGAGTCTAGTGGTCTAGGACCTTGAGTAGATGATAGGGGCCTTTTATGTGATTGAACTAGGTGGCTAGTTAAACACTTAATAAACTAGAAATATGCAAAGAGGACATAATAGTGTTACCGTGTTCCCCACTTCACACTATTGCTTAGCTTCAACAAGAGAACTCAAATTATTTTGCACAAAACTCATAGATACAAAACCTTGGTTATATATCTTGAGGTTCTCAAGTGAATAAGCCTCTAACTTCAGGTACCTACTAACACACCCCAAATTAAGCTCAAGACTTCTTAAGGAAGTTGAAGATATAATATATGTGAAATCAGAATCATCATCTTCACCATCTATGCATATGTTGAGATAATTTAGCACTGGACATCCCTTTATAATTTTTCAAAAGCTTCATTGATTGGAAAGTAACTCCATAAAGATCTAGACTTTCAAGTTTTGGAAGGCAAAACACGATTCTTGTGAGAAAGACAAATATGTGCATTTAACTTCAAAGATTGCGTGAGTCACAATTTGGCGCTTAAGGGCATCATATCAAATGGTTCATCATAAGATTCAAGAGTTAGAAAGCTCATGGACATTTCTCGTAGTTGCGAGTTTTGATCCATGAAGTGGCATGGGATTGAATACAATCAGTTGTCCATACCAAACGAAACTTGTTTAGTACTCCAGCATCATGGTGAAGCAAAACATGGTTAACAAATCCGACGAATTTCTCAGTTTCCTCTTCATCCTGTTCTACCGTGCGACCCCAATGAACCTCAAGACAGAAATCGAGATTAGGGACTGTCCTCCAAATGAATTCCCTGCTTTTTGAGAGAGTGGAGGTGGCTACTGCATTCTTTGTGGGAAGTAAAGACAAAATAACACCGAGAATGGAGTCGGGTAAAGCGCTGATCCTATCTACTGATTCAAGAGTGTTGTTTTTAGTCTCCCAGAAGAATTGTCGGCAGTTCTTTCGGATTTTCTTGGCTCCATGTGAAGGTTTAACTGAGTTGAATGGCTTAAACAGGTGCTTATATATCAGGTAGGTACAGGGAGGGAGAAATAGCTGTGTGGAATGGAAATAGACCTTTAATGCTCTGCTGCATTTTAATACATTGCAAACCCAATTTAATAGACGACCCTAATTCTTGAAATTTAATTATATGACCAAATGATATGAATGTAGTAGTAGTGGTGGTGAATTGAAGAGTCTTTCCCTGCAAAAAAAAAAAAAAAAAAAAAAAAAAAAGAGGTGAATCGATACCTACAATTGCTCTGTACACGCAGTAGTACTAAAAATTGCTGCCATGAAGTTTGAAAGTTGCATTCATTCACTTAGAAAAGTGTAAACATTGAATTAATGTTTCTGCGAGAAATAAAAAAAAGGATTTATTGACAAAAAGGACAATTTGAACATAGAAATATGCAAAGAGGACAGTGAAATAATTTTCTAGGTAAAAATGACAGATCCTAATTCTACTGTGATAGTGAAAGTCAGTTCCACTACAACAAACAGTGGATTTGGGGTTATTACAATGGATTTATCCTTATCACACAATTTATATTTTTATTTGTCACGATTCTCATTTTCTCTTTATTTTTTTATCCTTTTAAACCACTCCACCATAAAGAAATGATGCCACCTCCCTCTCGCACAAATTGTCCAATTTTTTAAAATGAATCATCCCATAAAAATTGTCAATTTAAAAAATCAATATATCATTTAATTCATTTTTTTCCCAAACGTACCCCTATCATAACATTTAATGTTTACATATTCATTTTATAGTTAATATTCCAAAAAAACATTTATTATGTGATAGGGGCATATATGTCTATCGCTACTTAAAATCCAACACATTAATTATTTATTAATATGTGTGCACCACAAAAATAGACATTTTTTATGAGACGGGTGTATTATAAAACGTACTACCTCCTTCCAAAAATATAACTCATTTTGGGTGTTTTTACACAGATTAAAAAATTGGTTGAATATCATAAATTTGAAGGTTAAATGTCTAAAATGCTCATTGACTAGCATAGATGTTAAGTAATGAAAAATTGTTAGATTGATAATAAATTAGAGGTAAAATAGAGAAAAAAATAATAAATGTTGCATTGATAATATATATAATGAATTATTTTGTGGGACAAATCTAATGATGTAGAATTACTTATATTTTGAGACGGATGTAATAAGAATTAATGTTTTTTTTTCTTTCTAATATCATCGACGAAAGTACCCGCCATAAAGTCTTTGTCCATCGGCCAGGAAATTTTTAGGTGACATCACCATACCGTGCGCAGATAAGTGAATCTTCCAAATGAATCCCGAAAATAAATGAATCTCTCAAGTGAATCCCGAAATCAGTGAATTTCGACAGTGAATCCTGAAAATCAGTGAATTTCGAATAAAAGTGAATTTCGATAGTGGATAAATAGTTTTGTCCTTTATGCAAAAGTTTCAAAATACTGTCATTCTACCCAATTGTTGAAATATTTCTGTCATTCTTCCCTATTCCCCCAATTTAGTAAGGGTTGGGGGGCAATACGAGACACACGAAACTAGGCAAAGCGTTTGGGTACATACAATACATAGCATATGCATGGTAGTTGAATAGAAAAATCAGAAGACCAGAATAATTTGTTGTATGTTTGAAATTCGAAAGGCCACCACATCGATGATGTCATGCAGCTCACCATATCTATAATCTCACTATCCATACGATTTTAATTTATTTTTATGCATTACGATGTAAAAAAAAGTATTGTGAAATCTTGAAGGTCATTATCGAAGTTGACCTAACCGCCACCACCACTATGGAGCCGATGGCGGCCATGGACACCGATGATACTGGCCAAACAACTGAGGAGGCTGACATCCTCCGAAAAAGTGCTGATAAATGGAAGGAAATCGATGCAATTTTGTCCGAGACATCCTCGCCATGGTCTCTTCGTGGCGGCGCTGACTTACTCAAGGAACCCAAGCGCCACTCAGCCTATTACACCGGAGACAGAAAAGATGAAGGGGACATTTCTGAATACATTACAATTGCGGAGAATTGGAGGGGCACGAAAGTGGACGATGACCCAATTGAACTCTCAATTGAAGAGTGTATAGACCTATGGAGGCCTTGGCGGAGAGCTGTTATAGTAAAAGTCTTAGGCCGGAGTGTAGCTTACCAGATTCTGGAGCAACGACTCTACAGCCTATGGTGCACAGAAGGGGAGCTGGATATCATGGACTTGGATCGTGACTACTATGTGGTACACTTTGGGTGTCGATCAGATTATGAAAGAGCGTTAAACATGGGGCCTTGGACAGTGCAAGGGCACACTTGACTGTCATGAAATGGAGACCGTTCTTTCAACCATCAAAACAAAAAAATCCTCTCGACACACGTATGGGTTCGTATTCTAGGTATGCCATTGGAATTGTTTGAAAATGAGGATTTCTTACTGCAATTAGCAAAACGAGTGGGTAAACCAGGTAAAGTGGATGTGGTCACTTGCAAATCAACGAGAGCAAAATATGTTAGAATATGTGTTGAAATGAATTTGAACCAAATCCTGAGGTCTAAAGTTGTGTTAAATGGGAACTCATTTGCAGTAGAGTACGAGGGCTTGCAGCAGATATGCTTGAGTGTGGAAAAATTGGCCATCGAACATTGGACTGTCCAGAACAGCGACAACCAGAAGGTTCGATTGAGGAACAAACTGCAACCAATACAACACCACCTAAGGAACCCACAGGACCTACACCCGAGCGACCATTTGGTCCGTGGATGATTGCTACAAATAGGAGGCAGACGGCCACCACAAGGACAGAGAGGTAAAAGTGATAAACAAAGGACTCAGCAACATCTGGAACAACAAGAGGAATGTCTAAAAATCATATGGGACCTTTTGGGGAAAAGGACAAGTTGATAATACGGGAGGATCACGATACAGCGTGCTATATGAAGAGGAGATGATGGATGATCGACAAGAACACACCACTGAACCAGATTCACTTAGGAACCTGCAAGTGCAGATGGAGACCATAAATCAGAATAATAATGCATGAAAATCTCACTCTTGTCCAAAGATCAACCTAATGCTCCAAGATATGCAACAGTTAACAAACCTCCAGTTAGGGACCCTAATCCTTCAAGGACGTCTCCCCTGGAGACATGGAAACGAAAAGGGCCAGCAGTAACTGAGGGATCACAAGCAACGCCATCAAAGCGTCCATCCAAAGCTTTAGGTGGCACTATACCCGCGGATGCCTCTTCTAAGCCGCTGTATGATGGTTGAATCAAGTGACGAGTACATGAAAGGACCACCTCTAAAATTTTAAATCGAAACCACCGGATAAAAGCTCAGGCCCAGGAGTGCTCAATAAACAAGGTAAAGCTGATGACAAAAATGAGGCAATGTGGAGGTTGAGAGATGAGCCTCCAGATGATGTAGGACCAATGGACATGAATGTCCAACCCCACGTTAATTAATTCTATGCGAATTCTGGTCTGGAATTGTCGAGGAGTAGGGTCAGAAGCGTTTCTGGTAAATTTGAAGGCTCTTCTTCTTGAGCAAAAGCCGGACATACTCTGCTTGCTTGAAACACGGGCTAGCAGTCAAAAAGCAAGGAGAATTCTGCATAACTCGAAATTTACGAGGTGATTTGCATCGAAGCGAGGGGCTACACTGGAGGAATATGGTGTTTTTGGAAAGAGGCAGTAGTAACTCTGGAACTACTACCCAGTATGAATCAATGTCTAAATGTTGCATTTATGCATAATAATAGTGTTGCGTGGATTCTTTCGATTATTTATGCATCCCCGACTCCGGTTATACGAGGTGAATGTTGGACGTATCTACAACGTCTTTCTGCGATCTTGAATCTTCCTTGGTTTTTAGAGGGAGATTTCAACCAGGTAATTGAACAATAGGACAAGAGCGGGGATCGTCCTCTCGGTGGTATAAATGTCCATAGCATGCGGCAGCTGATCCAATCATGTAACTTGGTGGGGATTAAGTTTAATGGTCCTAGATTCATATGGACGGGACCGTCTTATAAAGGTGTACCCATCTTAGAACGGCTAAATCAAGCGTGGTGCACAACTTCTTGGCTCAACATGTTCCCGGGCGTTTCTCTTACACACATGCCTAGAACTCACTCGGATCATTCCCCATTATTCTTGCAACTGATCCGAAACAAAACAAAAAGACGAGGCCCTCCTCCACAGTTTCAGAATGCATGGTTTGATCATCCAGATTTCATGTCGGTTGTGGAACAATGCTGGGATTCGTTGAACTCCGATTTTAGCATGGTATCTCGAGACTTCATGGCTAAAATTCTCCAATGGAACAAATATCAATTCGGCAACATTTTTTTATCGTAAAGATAAATGCCTACGGAGATTAAAGGGAACTCAAGTCTTTTGTCACAGCATCCTTCGGCCTATTTGGTTCAGTTAGAGAAGCAACTAGTGGAAGAATATAAGTTGATTTTACTACAAGAGGAACGATATTGGCACCAACGATCTCATTTGCATTGGCTTGTAGAGGGTGAAAGAAACACGCATTACTATCATATAACGGCTATCAAACGAAAACAAAAAATGAAAGTCACTGCTCTTAAAAGGCCAGATGGTACGTGGACAGTGGATGAATCAGAGATTCAGGGGATGATGCGAGGATATTTTATTACTCTCTATGCGTGTGAAGAAGAGCACCATTTTTGTAGATGTGATATTCAACTACCCGCCCTTAGTGAAGCCGATTTAATCCATATTAATAGACAAGTTTGCGACAAGGAAATTGAAGACGCCTGCTTTGACATGGGCACCTACAAGGTAGCAGGTTCTGATGGACTCCCCCCGATTTTTTCAAAAATTGTTGGGGTATCATAGGAGACTCGGTTGTGAGGTTCATCAAAAGGGCCTTCAAGACTGCCAATTTTCCTCCGAATTTAAATGAGGTCCTCATCACATTAATCCCCAAAGTAGACCATCCGGAATCCCCCGCTCAGTTTCGACCCATAGCGTTGGCGAACGTGATCATCAAACTTATAACCAAGGTTACGCCCAGCAGTTGCAGAGTTATTGAGCAGCTTGTGGATACTACTCGGAGTGCCTTTATTCCGGGTAGAGGTAGTTCGGGCAACATCATTTTAGCACAAGAAGTAGTCCATTTTCTCCATATGAAGAAAACCGGCAAGAAGGGGTATATGGTGATTAAAGTCGATTTAGAGAAGGCCTATGATTGGGTTAGCTGGCAATTTTTAAGGAATATCATTCAGAAATCTGAATGTGTGATTCTCAGAGCATATGCAAGGCCTCCTCATGCATTGTATCACATCATCGAGACTGTCAGTTCTATGGAATGGGGAGAAACTAGAAGCTTTTACACCTAGCAGAGGGCTTTGCCAAGGGGATCATATTGCACCATACCTCTTTGTTTTGTGCATGGATATTCTCAGTAGTATAATCAACGAGGCAGTTACCCGGGGGAGGTGGAAACCTCTAAAGCTATCTCGTCAAGGCCCTCCACTTTCTCACCTGTTCTTTGCAGATGATCTTCTTTTGTTTGGAGAAGCCTCAGAAGCCCAGGCCAAGGTTATGGAGGAAGTCCTTTTGCAATTCTGTCAATGCTCTGGGCAAAAAATTAGCACTGCGAAATCTAGATTCTACACTTCTGGTAACGTAGGCCACCAAATGATCATGAATATATCTAATTACCTGCAAATGACTCATACAAGGGACTTAGGGAAATATTTGGGAATTCCTCTATTCCATGGCATAAAGCGTCTTTCGCATTTCACGTATCTTGAGGATAAGATGAAGAGAAAACTTTGCAGCTGGAAATCTAAATGCCTTTCGAGAGCCGGGAAACGTGTGCTTATTCAAAGTTCCCTGGCAACACAAGATTTCTATACTATGCAAACTACCATGCTTCCTCGCCTTACATTGGAGGCCGGAAAATATTTGCGAGGCAATTTTTGGGGGACGATGAAAATAAGCGCAAGCGCATCTTGTTGCATGGGATACTTTATGCCCGGTCGAAGCGGGTTGGAGGACTCGGTTTAAAAGGTTGTATGACATGAAAATTGCTTTTTAGGCAAATTAGTGCAGGATCTTGTCACACAAAAGGACACTCTTTGGGTAAAGGCTCTCTATCTCACAAGTATAAGGAATTATCGGTTAAAGCCAAACACGATAGCTCATCCACATGGAAGGGATTTGCAAGGCCTACGCTCACCTTCAAGAAGGTGCAGAGCAGAATCAACACGGTTTTGGTGGAGGATGGATCCCGAGGGCAAATACACGAGTTGCATCGGCATATGCTTTACTTCGCCATACAATGAGGAGGACATGGACTTGAGGACCTCTGGAATAAAATTTGGGCACTTAAAGGTCCTCACAGAGGTAATTATACATTGTGGACAATATTGCATGGTGCATTACACCGTGAATGATATTTTGTACTCTCGGCATATTATGGATGATCCGTTATGCCTCGCGTGTGAAAAGCAGGCAGTCATACTCCATGCCCGCCGTGATTGTAATTGGGCAAAGGACGCTTGGCATCAATGTGTACCTTTTGCGGAGCAAGGTGAGTTTTTTGGGACTACGAATATAGCGGATTGGATGGGCTTAATATGACTTCAAAGAGGGGCAAGGTGCTTGGGACAAGCAAATGGATATACATTTGGCGAGAAGTTGTGTACGGTATTTGGTTGTGGAGGAATCGTCTACGATACGGCAATGTTGTGGATAGAGCCCAATCATATATATTTATTTCTATTATTGTTGAACGGGCAAGAAATTTACGTCTTGCTTGGTGTATAGATTAGAATAATTTTCTACAAACTTGATTGTAATCTGGTGGTTGTCAATTCGATGGCTTGATAATAAAGTGATCCGTTTCTATAAATAAATATAAAAAAAAACACACACACTTGTATCTCTGTCAATTCTAAAATCTCAACTATATTAAAGGGTCCGACTCGCACCAATTTCTTTCTATGGATGGTCAAACATAGAGCACTGCCTACTTATGATCTCTTAGCTAAGAGGTCATTATCCCTCTCCATTTTGCCCAATCTGTGAGGCAGACGATGAAACACCCCTTCATGCACGCCGTGATTGTGCTTGGGCAACCCAAGTGTGGGCGTTTTACTACCTAGTGAGAAATGGAGTCAATTTTTGGCACTGAAATTTAGATACTTGGATAGAAGAGAGAACAAGCGGATCAATGGATGGAACTATACTTGGCGGGAAGTGGTTAACGGTATATGGATGTGGAGAAATAAGGAGATTCATGACTCAACAATCGAAAGACCCCGACTTACGTGTTCGTGTCCCATGCGGTTGGAGCGAGTGAAGAATTTACGAACTGCTGTGAGATTAATGTATTTCTTAGATCTTTTTATGACTTTTTCTTGAATTTTGAAGTTTGTACGTTTTTTGGTTTGGTGCAACGTTTTGGAGCATCAGTTTTAAGTTAAATAAATAAAAATGCCCGTTTCCAAAAAAAAAAAAAAAAAAGTGTGAGTTTGTTTCCCCAAAACGTGTTTCTTTCTAATTAATTTATTAATTTATTTATATCAATAAATTAAATTATTAGAAAATAAAATACGGCAATCCTAAAAAAAACACGCTAGCTTAATTCTTTCCCCAATTTATCCTAAAAAACACACGCTAGCTTAAAAAAAAAGTTAGTCAATCCTAAAAAAAAAAGAAAAAATAGAATTATCTTGTTTACTTTTTTCCTCAATTAATAATATTCATTATTATTATTATTCAAGTGTGTCTCCATAATTTATTTATTTTAATATATTTTAATTAGAAAATAAAACACACCAATCCTAAAAAACGTTAGAATCAATTAAATCCTTAAAGAAAAATCTTACAAATAAACATGTCAATCCTAAAAATAATAATAAATAAACAATGGCAACAATAACAACGACAATAAAAATACTATTCTAATTTTAATGTACAAGTAATTGATAATAAACATGGTAATTTTAATGTTAATTTTATACTTTTCTCTGTTTACGCATTACTCGCCAGCGATTTGCATTTCTTTTCAGCGCATCCCTTCGGTATGGAGGATAGCTTCCTTCTGTTCCTCACGCTATATATTGAAGTTGCCATGGAGGCCGATTCTCGACGTGTTGCAGATGGTCCTCTCAACACTAAATCCTTCGTGAGATATATGCAACAGATTGCGTAGCCCTTTCAAAATTCTCTAATGGCAAGGTTCTCGGTCTATAGGCCGAACCTTGAACATTTGCATAAGTTTTATCTTTTGTCAGAGTTAAATCTTATTGTCTTATGGCATTATTTGATCATAAATATGTGCGATTAAACCTAAGTTTTCTATCGACGTTTTTGGCCTGTTACTAAAAATCCTATGTAATTATCTAAATGGATGGTTGATTTTTTCGCCTTAATCAAGAGAAATCTTTGGCCCTATTTGGATAGAGCCTTCTAAATTATCTCTCCTTTGTTTAACAAAGATCGTATAATTCAAATTTCCCATTGTTTAATAAAATTATCTATGTTGAATTGCATCTTTGTTGGCGGCCTCTTCGTATTGACTCACTACTAGTGAACTAAGAAGGCCTTCTAATAAGTGATGATTGAATTTGACTTTCTTATTTTTGAGGTATCCCAAGCAATTGTCGAGAATAATTCATTTAGGTAATGTTGGGCATCAAAGGTGGGACCTCTCCCAAGAAAGTTTGTTGCATCCACAAGGATTCGAACTTGAGATCTCTTTCTTAAGCGACCAAAGCCCCCTTCCACTTAGGCTCGTGTGGGTTGTATCTAGATTGGGAATGAGGATTATGGGTTTTGGCAGATGATTATCATTGAAAATGGCCTTCATAATGTCATTTTTGCAGGTGTATAAGACATCGTGAGCATGGGTGCCCCAAGAAGCATCATAATATGATGGTAAGTACTAAGGAAACTCGTGATAAGCCTCGACATGAGTATAGTATGAGAGATATATTCAAGGACCAGTTTATGGAGAATGAAGAGTAATTAATGTGAAAGAGCTTAATGATGGAGCAGGAGAACGATTTCACGACCGGGACAAGGGTTTGAGGTCTTCTTGCAAAGAGCTGGAAATTCAGAGAACAATGTTGAGGACTAAAAGCATATTAGTTGGGGATCAGTTGCTAAATAGAGACATTTCAAATTGCATGGACAAAGGGAATGAGAATTTACCAGTTTGTTCATGTAATTCGAATGAAATGCAATCGATTATAAGCGTTCCGTTACTAAAGGCTTGAGAAATGTTTGATGATGATCTTGTTATTTACGAGACTATCTGGAGTATAGGTGTATATTTGGAGAAGTAGAGCATAAGCACACGGACTTGCAACATCTTGTGGTTTCTTTTGGTAAGGATTCGAAGGGATGTTGTGTTAGGAAATCTCGTTAGAGCAGAGGAATTCAAAATTTTATTTCCTTTTGCCAGGATCGACTTCGTTTAAGCAATAAACAAATAAGCTAAATACGGTGGTTACCTTGCTTGATCTAAAAGATCGGCGCTTTGACCGTCTAGGAGAGTAGTTGTGCACGGGCCGGCCAAGTGTTCGGCCTCTACCGGTGATCCACACGAACGACCCGCCGGAATCCCATCATGGATTGCTACTAGAAAAATCCGGTTTCTTTAGACCGGCCTTTTTCTCTCTCAAAATCTCTCTAAGAAGCTCTTTATTTTTCACAAGAACTATTAGCTCTTGGAATTGTGATATATAAAAGAGCTAGCCAACCCTTGTTTATATATAGGAGATGGGGCGCCCTTTTACTATCTCAATCGATTGAGAGAAGCTTCAGTAGATTGGGGAGAAAGAAAATATTTTCCTAATAAATTAAGGAAAATACATTTGATTGATTTATCTCATTAATATTCAATATCTTATATTAAATATTACCAATATATTGTCAATATTTTATATTGACTATATTTATCTTATTACCATAAATCTATTTTTCCAAAATCAATTAATATCTAATATTAATATTATGGTAGTCTTATTAATTAAATTGCACAATCCAAGTGTATCATAATACACTATTATTGGCGCCACCCTTAGCCCTTAATTGGCTTCTGGAATATTATTTAATTAATATAATATCATGATTAATTAATTTGCAAAATACATGTGTGTCACATACACACATAAATTCGACATACATACATCATATGTATATTTAATTAATCAACATAATTAATATCTTGTATCTAATTTATTCATAATAAATAAATATCACCATATTAATTTACCACTATAACCTTTTATAGTATGAGATAAACTTTTTCATTATTCGGTTATCAACTATAACAACATTTTAATCCGGCTAGATGTTCATATGTGTGTGACCCGATAGGCTTCCGAATATGTTGGCCGTAGACCCAAAGTGCAAATTATGAAAATGCCCTTCACGCCTAACGATCACGGGATAGCGTCAGCAACACACCGTGCCCCGATCATCGTCGAAAACTCAAATGCAATGACTACTACCTTTCATGTGAAACAGTTACCGTGTAACTTACAACCAATCGCTATAACAATATCCATATGGTCGTACGTCGAGTGTCAAACATCAACGACCGTATCTTATAATTTGGATATCATGCTCTCTCGAAGTTACTCATTTACTTCCACTTTGCAAAGATTCACGAGAGTAAGACATTCCTTATAAGAAGGCCCTGTCGGATATTCACCCCTACTGATAGGGTACGCGATTCCCGTATGACCAAACATGTATACTCCACATGCTTTAGCATCACACTCAATCACTACCGCATGATCGCCCCATGGCTAGGGGAAACCTCAATAGTGTCAAAGCATGACCATCCACACCATGATGCCATGTAGACTCCGGTCCTAAGGATAATTACACAACCGTCACATAGTGTGACACTTAACAGTGTAAGTGGGTTAGTCTAACGTACGCATTCTCTAATACACGTCCACATACAGTCCAAGTGTCTCTACACGTCGATAGACGAGATCTATCACTGCCCTTAAAGACAGAAGACGTCTAATACGTGCTAGTCTGTACGTACTATCAATGCCCTGTTTGAAAGTACATCAGCCTAGAGACATTTAAGTATCAAAATTATAAAAGTGATTAGAGATCTCATCAACCATAATCGCATATCACGGTTTCTCTATCACAGTTTAATACTAAGGCCGTTATCATATAACAATTCATAATTGGTTCTTTAGAAGAACATATATATGACAACAGAAAAGCCATTTAATATATGTATAAACATAAAGAAATAGTAGAAATGATCCGATCCGGTCGGATCCGGCCCAACCCGATTGGGTTTAGGACACTATTTCAACATGTTGATGTAAACGTTTGCAACAGGTATCAACAGATTATTTATGCTTTATACCACATGCACATTTGGAGTCCATTAAGACGCCTTTCCTCTCATATTCAATGTCATTTAGTAAGAACATGTCAAAGCTCAACTTCATGGCAATGAAAGACCAACAAGATCAAGATAATTAAACCATGTTCAGCGATGGTTTGTTCTTGGATGAGGGTCGGAGGATTCTTTTGGATATTTTGCGGTAGTATCACCTTACAGCATGAGGCGATGGTTGTGAAGGTAAACAAAAGATAGAGATTTACTACACGATTTTACACGGAAATACTCGCGATTACAGTGCGGCATTTATTAGAGATGATATTCATGATCTTTGCTCCTCTGTTAAATGGCGACATATTTGGAAGTGTAAGGTTCTGAAAAAGTCAAGATTTTTGTTTGTCTAGTCCTTCATGTGAATCTTAACGAATGTTGCCAGGTTCGAGGAAGAAAGTTGGCTATTTTAGATATTTGTCTAGATCTTTGTGATGATTACGAAGATGTTCTCCATTGCTTGGTCTGTGCCACCTTGCTATGAGATTGTGGAAATGCAAACCTCTCAAGAGGTTCAATGATCAACCTAATTTTGCTACTTGGGATGGGCTCAAGGATAATGCTACGAATAGCGAACCTATTGTCGACTCCTACTATCTTGGTCCATCTAACTATTTGTTTAATATGGCTTTATGGAAGGATAGGAATGACTTGGTTTTTAATAATACATCCTCCAACCCATTAGTGTTTGTAACCATGGGCGGCTTTAAGTGAAGCTTTTGGGGTGCACTTGACCCCCTTATTAAAAAAAAAAAAAATTCCTATGTATATTTATATAGATAAATAGGAAGACATAGCTAATTGACCCCTAATTTTCAATGGTGACTCATTTGTTTTGTTTATTCAATACTATTGACCTGCGGTATTTACGAAAAAGATAAAACTATCGTCTTATGACGGTGCTGCTCTCGATCCCTGACCCCCATCCCGGAATTCCTGCAGCCGCCCCTGTTTGTAACCGGCTGTTTTTTTGTTTAATACTCAACCTGGGGCTAAGTCTGCTAAGTCTAGGAGGATCAGATGGATTGGATGGCTTTCTGCTCCCATTGATTAGACTAAATTGAATACGGATGCTAGCTGCAATTCCATGATGGGTTCTTCATCCATTGGTGGCTTAGAGAGAAATCATGAAGGTAAGTGGTTTTTTGGATTTTTTTTGGGAATTCTAACATTTCTCATATTTTTTGTGCAGAACTTAAAGTGATCAGAGAAGCCCCTAGATTGGCTTGGGAGGCTAGCTTTAGCAATGTCATCATTGAGTTAGATTCCTTGTCAGTGGTGCATAGCATCTACCAGGATGGTGTGGGGACTCGAGTGTTGGATCCCTCATTGAAGATTGCGAGAGATTTTTGTAGAAGGATTGGAATTGCATCATCCAACATACTTTAAGAGGAGGGAACCGTGTTATGGACCGCCTTGCCTTGGAAGGACAAAATTTTGATTCTAATTTTAGTTTATTACATGAACCTCCGGATTATATTAGTAGCCTTTTGTCGGATGACATGAGAGGGGTTTGTTGCCTAGACTGTAATTCTTTTGGGGGCCTTGGCCCGCAAGAAACCATCGGAATCTTCTGTTGCCATTAATACACAAAAGAGGCAACAATTTCATTATCATTTGTCCGCATAACGATGATGGTGGTAAAATGAAATCATATGTTTATAGTTTTGGTGTCGTCCTTTTGGAAGTATTAGGAACAGCATTATCATCATCCATTTTAACAACCAATTTTCTGGTTGCAGCAGTTCCGTTAGGTATTGAAAAGATTTCGGTCCAAGTTTTTTCTCCAACTCAAAAGGTACTAAACGTTTTATCTTCCGATGCTAATTACTACTTCGCTTCGTTCGCGATAAGCGGGCGATGGTCAAAATATTTTTGTTATTTTACGTGAAGCGTTATAATTTCTAATGCACATTTATTGATTTTTACTTGATTTACAATTATTTATTACAGTAGGAGATATAAAAAAACAAGTGGCATTAATTATATCCAATGATATTACAGTCGTTTCATTATAAAAATTAATGTATTAATTCATATTCTTAATATCGTGAATTTGTATTTATGCCGAGTAAATTGAAATGGAGGGTGTAATAGTAGGAGTATTCAATTTGTAGCCTATTAGGATGTCCACAATGGGATGATTTATAATCTCCCTAAATGTTTTATAAGGAGAAGATGCAAAATTCAGCTCATGATGGTGGTTCAGCTTTCAATTCCTTATCATGTTAAAATTAAGTAATATAAGCCCTTAAATTAGGGAGACTGCTAATGTGAACAGTGTTCCCTTCTTTCCTTCCAAAATTATTGCAGCCACAAAAAAATAATAAGAAAATGGAGGAAAATGTGGTGGTAGTTAAATTAGTTAGTCGAGATGTGTGAGGATAGTAATTTTAAGGAATTATAAAGGGAGTATTATTGGAGTTGATTATTTTATAGAAGTCGATTCTCTTGTAGGGAACCACAGTAGGGAGCTGCCTACGTGGCGGGATCTGGACCATTGATTTCACGAGGTGGAATACTGGCGATCTTGTGTGTGTGGAAATTGTGTGGTCAGGATCACTTGCGTGAGAGCTTCCTAGTAGAAAATCCAGGATATAATTTTCCATTTTATAGGGTGTTGAAAAAGTAAATATGGAACGAAAAATAAGATAAATGAGGAGTGTGATAGGGAGTATTATTGTGGACAGCCTTAGTACCATCATAATGCATGAACCCCATATCCTCCAAATTACTAAATGCAATGGATTTTTTTAATTTTTTTCTTTCCTGGTGGAATCAATAAACGTCTCTCAGAGTACTTTTTTCCACTTCCTCCCACCTTGAAAATAAACCAAGAAAGAAAAAAATAAAAGGCACTCCTTTTTCTCATACACTTTGATTCAACAATGAAAACATCAAAATAATACAGCATTCCTTTTTCTCTATTTTTTTTTTTTTTTTTTTTTTTGGGTGTTTTCATAAAGATTAAGAAAGTATTTTTTTTAGTGTTTTCATAAAGATTAAGAAAGTGTTTGACTGCCGTAAAATCAAACAACTTATCACTCAACAAGGAAATCTTTGTTCTAAAGTAAGAAACATGAATTTTATTCCCTCACCCCACTCCAATACACACCCCTGTTATTCAGTTTCTTCCTAGCTAAAACCCAGCTTTACACCGTAACCAAATCCCTTTCCTAATAGCACTCAACATTTCATCTTTGGAGGATACATGTGCAATAACTTCAACTTTAAGTTTAATCTGCACATGCAGCAATCCTTACAGAGGCTTTGTTCTGAGACAATATATATATATATACACATGAATGGAACCATAGATAAAGCACAATTTGACAATTTTGATCATATTGATATAGTTTTACACATCCACCCTCATATCCGAACTTGAGACTCGTTATAGTTCAAGAGACTCCGGTAGGAATTGATTGTGCGGTGGGTGGTTACAACACCTTGATGTTGCACTTTGATGTCTTCCCGGCAAATTTGAATTCACAAGCCGGAAACTTGCTTGATGATTTTTGAGAATTCACATATCTCTTGAACCAACCCTAACTTTGCGTCGTCGCTCCGTATATTACAACAAGATATCTCCATAATTTCAAGAGCACTTCCATGCTTTAACATATAACGTATCATTTCATGCTCATCCCCCGAACCATAAAAACCATCAATTACAACCTTCTTCAAGCTCTTTGACAAGCATCTTGGAACTTGCACGGGAGCTGTCGGTTTAATGTGATCATGATCGTTTTCATCCGGACCAGTGATATCCACGACATCACACTACATGCATCACATGTATACTTGTCGGTGTTTAATTATAATAGGCATGTTACTCCATCTTACACACAAACACACACCTTTGTTATCTAACTTTGCTTCTTGTAAGGACTTAAATTGTGCGAGCATTCAATGAAATCTCGTAATGAGCTACTAGCACAACAATAAGTTTCTACCTCCAATTTCACCAATCTCTTAAACTCGATTCGACAAAGTGATTGTGGCACAACTAAGAAACTGGCAATATCAAATGTTAGTGCTCATATATTTCCACAATATAATGTAAATTTAAGATTTTGGATGATGTCGAGTGACAGAAGAATATAAAAGTGGAAAAACTAATGAGCTAATTATCAAGTTCTATTTACAACTCATTAATGCTCTAAAGCACATAGTAGCTTACCCAAATAACGTGGTGATAAAATTAAAGCTTTTGCACAATCAAGCAGAATGAATTGCTTCAACAATTGAATTGCGTGTCAAGATAAGAGACATTATCTGTACCCAAATCAATATCGAATTTAGCTTCAACCAAAGAGCTTAGACTTTTCTTCCCAAGAAAAGCAGGTGTAACACCATATAGCGTGAGGTATTCAAGTGAGGAGGCCTCTAACTCCAAGTTGATAAACACGGGTAGATCGGGTGAATAATCAACACATAGCTCAAGGCGTCTCAAAGAAGTTGAAGATATTATATATGTAAAACCATCATCTTGGAGAAACAACTCGTATAAAATGTCATCAGGCCTAATTATATGCGAGTTAATTAGCACAGGGCATCCTCTTATAAGCTTTTCAAAAGCTTCCTCAGATTGAAAATAAATGAAACAAGCTTTATTGTTTCAAGTTTTGGGAGGCAAACCTCAATTCTTTCTGGCGAAATGCCGGCATTCAACTCCAAAAATCGTAGCGTGTTACTGGTGAAAACACATATCGGCATTGTAAATGGTTCGGAGATGTACCTTACGGAGTCTCGAGACACAGAAAAAGCTCATGGACATTTTGGAAATTGCGAGCTAATCCGTGGTGGCATGGGATGAAATACACACTAGGTGTCGAGACCAAACGGAACTTATTTAGCCGTCCGACATCATGGAGAAGCAAAACACGATTAACGAATTCGACGAATCTCATACCATCCCTTTCATCCTGTTTTCCCAAGCTATCTTCATAACATAAATCAAGATTGTGGGTAGCGTCCACACCAACTTCCATCTTTTTGAAAGAAACATTTGTGGATCTGACATTCTTTAATGGGAAGAAAAAGAGAATGATACCGAGAATGGAGTCGGGTAAAAGCGATCTATCAACCGATTCAAGACTCTTGCTTTTGGTCTTAGGAAGAACCAATTACATTTGTTCTAGATTTACTAGGTTTCATCGATGGTTAATCGTCAAACTTGATTAAGGTGATTTGAATAACCTAAACTAGTGCTTATCGGTACCGGCGAGGACCAGGCCGGAGGAGTCGGGGGAAGCGGCGGAAGTGAAAATCTAGTTGAAAATCGGTGACCGAGCTCGTGCAAGCGAAAATGGATGCTAAATAGAGATGGATTAACGAGGAATAAGAGAACTTAGCTGAAAATTCTTGGATAAACCATGGAAGATGTACGATTTTTTTAAATCTTTGAAAAATAAAATATTTATGGTTTGGCGCTCAATCGAAACTATTTCTGCGAATGGGTCCACGTTAGCATTGTTTATCTGAAGCCATTTGGTTCAACCAAATGACTTTACCCTTGTTTTTGAAAAACACCAAAGCATTTGGTTGAACCGGCGGCTTTAACTGAGGAAAAAGCGTGAGCATCCTATATTGAAATGGCTGGTGCATATGAAGAAGCCATTTGGTTCAACTTGGTGGCTTTAGCAAATACTGTTAACACCACTGCATTTTCTTTTTTCAGACCCCAAAACAATATATTCAACACCTCAAATTCTCAAACCACTGCATCTTCTTTTTTTATTTAAAACAATATATTCAACACCTCAAATTCTCAAAATCAACAATCCAATTATAAAAAACACATTCATTAAAAGGGAAAAAACCAAATCAATTGCAAAAAACACATTCATGCAAACTACGTCATTAAAAGAGAAAAAAAACCATATCCAAAGTTATTGTTGTATTACAACAACCAAAACAAAAGAAATGTTTGATCATATTAACTTGTTCGTATGCGACTTTTCTTCGTTCTTCTACGTGAAGAGCGAACATTCTAACTTTGGTGTGTCTACCTCGCCGATCGGTGTCGGTTGAGCCCTTGTCAAGTTCCTAAAGTCGTATCGCGGAAGTTCCGGGCTAGGATGTTCGACCTCTTGAGGTTCGAGTTGGATCGAGATGTCACTGTCTTGTGTTTTGTAACACTTGAAGGACATCATTGCATTTGTTGAATAAGCCTCACTTGTGCCATCGGGATGTCATCGGCATGTTATAAGCAACCTAGTCGTATTTTGATAGCAGTAAACATTCCCTGCTGTCTGCGAAATGTGTAAACACAAAACAAATAAAACAAATTTCTATGTATGAAATTAGAAAACAAAATTTAAAATATACTTACAAGTTGTTCATAGTCGGCAGCGGTAGGATAGAAATTGTGTTGCGTTTCATAGTCTTCAACAACGTTTGCACTTTGAGGGCTAATAATGCGCCGGGTGATCGGCGGTACCCTTTGTAAGTACATATCATTGTGTTGAAGATAACCGTTGTAAGGAACACCACGTGGAACCAACGATGATTTGCGATCGGCCCCTGGCCTGAATATAATCCCGTGCTTAAGCGCATAATCCGTTGTGTTTCCCGCCTATCAAGCGAGTGCAAATGGACACTGTGTCACATTCATTAGGCACGCGATTGGATGCCAACCGAATTGTCGAACTACTCTGTCGAGGATAATGCCATTCCACCACGTCAAAACAAATGAGTGGAGCAATTACAATCCACTCATCGGTGTCCTCAAAACATATAGGCGGAAGATGGCTAAGGATGTCCCACGTGTATGGTTTCCATGTGAACATTGCATCTGTCATAGTATCAAATGCATGTACATAGGTTACCAACCCCGATAAATGATCGGTATACATCCGCTCAACTCGTAGCCACTTACATCCTAAAGGGTCAACTCCGCTTGCATTTGTGACCCAAGTGGATAATCTACTCCTCTTCTTCCGTAACACGTGACTTAATCCGTGTAGAGTCGACCAATGGTGATACGCTCCCATGACCACGCTGTAGCAGCACTAAAGATCCACCGATTTCACTTGCTCCTTTCTTGCTTGCCACACACAAATTCCGGTATAAACAAGCGAGTACCCCACTCCCCCAGCTATATTCACCACGTCGGTGCAAATCAACCACTAGAGGATAATATATTAGTTGAACCTATTTCCACTCTTATCCGGGGGAAGAGGACGGCTCTATCAAATATAATAGATATGCTCTAACATTCTATGAATCTGTTCTTGGTTGCATCCACAGGTAACCCTTGAAAATTATCTTTTAACCACGATAATTTCAAGGTATTACCTTTAAAAGCGCGCCAGGTGGCCTTATACCTAATGTTTGCTCTAAGAGATCGGCCCATCGATGATCGGTTGTCCCCGTAATAGGTAAGCCACCGACCTTAAGACCTAACAAGGCGTTAACATCTTGTAACGTTATGCCTACCTCTCAATTGTCATATGAAATGTGTGTGTTTCTTGGCGCCACCGCTCAACTAATCGCGGTAATTAAATCGGCATTAATGGCGACAAATGACAAACTGTGGATCCCATAGAATTGTGTCTCTCTCAAAAATCAACTACCAAATCATGCACTGATAATGTTGCTTTGACATAAGATCGTCGCGACATACGAGAGACTACACTCTGCAAAAAAAAAAAACATGTTACTATTTTTATAAAGAAACAAATTGTTATTGCGAAAAAGCAAACATTAACGATTATATTACCTCTCCTTCCCGGATGATCTTTGCTTGCTTGGTGTTGTTGTTGAAGTCTTAGAACGCTATCATTAATTGGTCCCGGCTCCATGTGATCTACATAAATAAAGCACAATTCATTAGTGACTATATAACAAATGAATATAATATAAACATGGTATACTAGAATAGACACATTAATGAAAATGTTTAATTTAAAAAAAAAATAAAAAAAATAATAGACATTAGGTACAAACCATTACTGTGAAGGACCGGGCAAATTAGATTGTTTCAATTGACAAGAGCGCTTGTTATGACCGGGCAAATTACATAAACTACATGTAACATTTGTCTTTGGTAACTCATCCATTTCATTACGGATTCTTTTAGATTTCGGACGTCCCTTGCCTCTTTTCCATACGGGGTTGACTACTAGTACGGTCCCGTCATTGTCTTCCAATAATCCTCGTCAGGCACAGGTAGAAAGCATGCACGATAAGAACCAAAGTATTCCCCACATGAGAACAAAGGGTCAACATATTGATCCGTGTCTATGGAGTGCGAGCGACAAACCGCTATAAGATGAGAACATGGATAATGTAGGTTTTGCCACTTGTTACATGTACCGTCCTCTTGAAAGATTCAACGTGTGACTACGATTAGCCATGCATCCATGGCGATTACCTTGTCTAGTAACCACTCCATATACACCTTCTTGTATATTGAAACAAGTAACCTCATGGTGGCGGCGGTTTCACTATTTCTCTCGAGTTGAACCGTTATCTTCTCCGACCATTTCATACCATTACGCATCCTATTCCTTGCTACTTCACGTCGATCGATAAAGTATTTGTTTACTCGAGTAAAAGTAGCTTTCACAAGGGCTTGAATAGCGAAATCGAACCCCTTTAACACACCATTGAAGCATTCGCATAAATTAGAGGTTTTGATACCGTATCTTAACCGCCGTCGTGAGCAAGTGACCACTTGCTTAAAGGAATGCCTTCTAACAAACTCTTATACGAGGATTGAGTGCACCGATCTTTTGCATCCCTTTATCAAATTTGCGAATTTGATGTTCCATATTGTGTTGGTAAACATTTTTTCAAATCCGTATTTTTGAACATCTTTTGGATGTTGGATGCATGATATCGATACAAAATCTATGAAAAGCATATGGCTCCTCCCAACCACTACCCTCTGTAGACATTCTTTGATAGGATACCCACATGCGGTCGAGAGATGACACAAAGTCCATGACGTTTTGTGACAAAACACCTTATGCAAGCCAAAAACCAACTCCAATTGTCGTGATCTTCTTTTTCAACTATGGCAAATGCTAATGGAAAAAGTTGTCCATTCGCATCAACTCCCATGGCAATCAACATAACGCCACGATACTTCCCGTATAAATGGGTTCCATCAATTGTGATGACAGGCCTGCAATGTTGGAAACCTCTGATTGAGGGCCAAATGCCCAAAAAACACAATGAAATTGTTCAGTGTAAGGATCGTGGGTTGGCTTATTAACAAAATGCACCACGGTGCCCGGATTTGCTTCTTTCAAAGCTTCCATGTAACGAGGAAGATATTGGTAAGACTCCTCCCAATCTCCATAAAGAGCACCTATCGCCTTTTGTTTTGCACTCCATGCTTTACCATAAGAGATCGAGAAGTTGAATTCTTTTGTTATGAAGGCTTTTAGTACACTAACTTTCACCCCCCAATCTGCTTGCACAAGAGGCTTTATAGCGTTCTTTGATAAACTCTCGCTTTAAATTCGGGTGATCCATGGATGGTTTGTGAACCACACAAGAGCTTTAAGTGGGGGCCTTTATAGGTGGCGATAGTGAAGACATCCGATGCAACATTCTTTTGAGAGGCTCTTAAATACCAACTACAAGCAATTGGTTTCCTTCCACATTTGAATGTGACGGTGTGAGAGTTTCGATTACGTGGTTTTATAGACTTGGTTCCTTTCGACATTGTATGTTGTCACAATTTGCCCCAATGCTTTTTGTTGGCAAATTCTTGCCCCACCCCAAACTCACCACACGCTCTTATATTGAAAATCACTAGATTTATACCAAGCTGTTTAAATATTCTTCATCATAGAATGAAGCTTAGTAAACTCGGTATCATGATCCTTTAATGATACTAGGTCTACCCCACTATCTTCATCGACTTAACAACAACATATCATCCTCGTCTTCAATCTCATCCCCCCGATATTACCATTTAGTGATGCTTCATCAACATTATTAGTCGACAAAGACACAAACCAATTGGGATCCTCAACTTGACTAACAAGCATGTTGGTGAATGACATGTTAGGTTGTTCAATGGGTGTCAATTCAATATATAAATCCATAGAGGGGGCTTTCGATTGAAACACGCTTGCCCACATAGCTTTTAAACCACGATCATTAGTTAAAGCTAACACTTTATAGCCTCGCACACTAGGGAATTTCATCTTCACGTTTAGGTCAAATCTAGTACTATCAACCTCCATAGCATCATATATCTCATTCTTAAGTTCATTCATACCAATGTTACTATTGACAATAATAAAGGTTTCACAACCACCTTTGTAGGTAACATTTTCACCGTCAATTACTATTTCACCATTCCACCAACAAGTCAACGGATAATTATATGTCTCCATCCCTTTAAAAATCTCAAATCAAGCAAAACCTAAAACCAAATCCACATACACAATAAAAATAAAAAACTAATAAAATTAAACAAACAACCTTCTACACATATCACAAATCGATGAATATCAACACTTATTCGTTATCCAAACAAAGAATTCTTTCAATTGGCATAAAAAAACGAAGAAAAAAAAAACGGAAAAAAAAGGAAAAAAATCGCAGAAAATAAAAAAAAAACGAAAAAAAATACCTTTGGATTGATAAACTATGGATGAAACCTTTGATTTGGTTGAAGATAGTAAGAATCTTGATGCTAAATGGCCTAATTTGAGTTGGCGCCGGAGAGAATTTGGGGTTTTTGTTTTTAGGGTTTGGAAATCGAAAATGGGTGAAAAATCCCGTCTGTTTTGTTTTATATCTTTGCTAAAGCATTTGGTTGAACCAGCGGCTTCTTCATATGCACCAGTTTCATTTCAATACAGGATGCTCACGTTTTTTCCCAGGTTAAAGCCGCTGGTTGAACCAGCGGCTTTGGTGTTTTTCAAAAAAAAGGGTAAAGTCATTTGGTTGAACCCGGCGGCTTGAACATTTGGCGTGGACCCATTCGCAGGAAATAGTTTGGATGAATAATAAACCATAAATATTTTATTTTTCAGCATTTAAAAAAACAAAATTCAAGATGTACTCTGCTCTCATTCTTTGCTGCAGCATTTTCGTACCTTTCATCCCCAAATTTTCTTTGGCAATGCCCTAATTCTGAATGACCTCGTTTTCGTTTTTTTAATTTTTAATTTTTTTTTTTGGATCTCGACCTCGTTTTGTTAGAAAGAGGAAAAGGAAAGGAAACATAATCATTTTGATAAAGTAAAAGGATACTTTTATAAGACGAAAATGAAGTATTTTCGAAACATCATATTGACTATTGTATAAAGTTGAAAATAGAGACGACGAATGTATTTTGGTCATCATATTAATTTTCGATCATTAAAAAGTTGAAAATAGTTCAACATTTGTTTTTTCAGAGGTTAGAATATTAATTTTTTTCTCAAAAATAACATAAAAAAGAAAGGGTAAAATGTCCATTTTCGATCACCGAGGATTTATTAATGGCATCGTAATGAATCTGGTTTCAGTGCACCACACGAACATTCAACCGTAGTAAATTGCTTATAACTGTAACGTATGCTTTTATATTTTTGATATGAAGAGTGATATGAATCCGGATCCACTACCTACATGTGATCCATTAATATTTCGGGTTGGTCCTGAAATTAGGCTCCAATGCAAAAGGAGACTCAAAACCTTAGACAAATTGGTCCAATTAACAATGGATGAGTCAAGTCAAGGATGAAGATTGTGGAAAAACTAAGTCCATTATCTATGTTTGTGGGCTGCCTGAATAATGGCACAACATTAAGGCCCTTATTATAACATTATAATATATATTTTATTATGCATTATTAGTTAAATAAAATTGCAATTAAAGGCTGAATTTACATCAGAATTTTCGCCACCTTTTTGATGGATTCAAGACTTGGAAGATCAAGAATTATGCATGCACAAGGGAGATACATTCTAGCTTTGAACAAAGAAAATACATTGAAACAAGATGCATGAATCAAGATTTCAAGAGTTCAAGCATTTATTCAAGATACATTGATTCAAGATCAAGATGTAATAAATCTAGTTGTTTGGGCGCCACTTTTATTTATTTATTTTAGGAAGACTTTTCATCTTGTTTTCTATCCTTATTTTGTCCTATAAATAGCCAAGACTATTGTAACTTGAAATTCAGATTTTGATTGATATAAAATATTTCACTTTCAAAATGTTGTGTTGAGTTACTTCGGAAAGAGAATTTAAGTGTTAGGATTTATCAAGGACTTAAGCAATCCTTGTGGATATCTCAAAATCTTGAGGTACTTAGAAACAAGTTTTCTAAGTGTCGAAGTAATTCTAATGTCTTCACACTGATTGTATTTGCATCGAGGGCTTATTGATTCTAATGTCTTCCATGTGCAGGTTGTGGTTGTGTCAAGAACCCTTTCCCAAATACCTTCAATCCACGATCCAAGTTTAAATCAAGTCAACATTTCCTGGTTCACTTCAAAGAGTCTATATCATAATAAATGAGTCTTATATCATAATCGATAACTAATAGTATAAAGATATGTTATGTTACATATTGTGTCTGAGTGGTTTTTGTTGTATAATCGATAATCAATAATGTAAAGATATATTGTATCAATTGTTAGTCTTTGTTGTATAATTACTCGTTATACAAGTACAACCGCCGTATGGAGGTTGTAAACAATGACATTCATTATAACTTTCATTTATAATTTCTGACACACGATAAAAATATATTATATGAAAGTGAGTAAAAATAAAAAATTGTAATGTATGTCACCTAGTACAACCTTCGTATAAGTGTAAAATCTCTCTTTGCCTATACACGCCACTACCTGGCGAGAGAATGTAATTTTAGACAAATCTCAATCCCCCGTTCGAAATCAACGCATTTACATGGGAGAGACAATTGGTAGAATGTAATCGGAGCAAATTGACAAGACTTTATATTTGTCCCGATTTACATTCTTTCTGATAGCATCAAATACTTCGATGTCACCAGCCTTAACCAATAATATGTGATTTCACCGGGTTTACTATAGTGCAACGCATAACAATGTAAGGCATATTACAATGGTAGAAAATGCTACCAAATTTTCAATCTTCATAACTTTAAGTCCAAAATTTAGAAGGCAGTATTCAAACAACAGGAACATAACTCTAAGAAAAACATGTTTTCTTAGCCCAAAAAAAAAAAAAAAAAAAAAAATCACACAACAAATCATAATAATTACACGAAATAAAACCCGAAAACAACTTCCATCTCAAATCCAAGTACCTAAGTAAGCATCCAAAGAAAAGTGAATCAACCTTTTCTCCAGGTTAGGTAAATTCTGAAAGTTGCTGTTAGACTAGATAACAAAATCATAGTTTTAATACTCACTCTGCTATTCAAAGTGCTTACTAAAAATAACATTGCTGCAACAACACACTTGTATCCTCCTTAGTAGACAGCACTAGGCAAAAGGAGTAATGTAAGAAGAAAAGCTACAAAGATAATTCATGGAGAAATGTAACTGTCAAAACTGGGATCCAAAAGAGGCGTATCAAAAGCTAGGTACAACTGCTTTAACAATCCGAAAATCACAGCAACTCTGTTACAGCAGCCACGATCCGATTCTACCACTGGTTCCGGTGATTCCAAGACAAACACTATTTATAACATAGCATGGAACTTGCATCAAATCTATACACAGATTCATCACACTTCCAACAAATTTAATAGTCATTGGTTTGTCAAAGGCAACTTTTTTATCACGCGAAGAAGCTTTTGAACAAATAATGTTTGGAAGCTCACATATATCACTCGATGCAACAGGAAAAATGTACTATCTTACATACTCTCTCTTTTAAATCCCTTTTAAAATGCTATGTGGTTGTATTAGACAATATGGACTGTGCCGTCATTTTATATTAGGGTTTTATATTTATTTTTGTATTTTCGTTCATAGCCCTTGTGGCTCTCTATATAAACATCTTGTAATAGCTATTCTATAAATCAATATCAATAAACAATGCATTATGATGTTATAATTCTGACATGGTATCAGAGATCCGATCCTAAACCCTAAATTTTTTCTCTTCTTCGCATGAATTTCTCCTTCCTCTGCAAATTACTCTGCTCTTTTCCCTTTTAATTTCTTCCACCCTCAGGCTTGCCGCCGCCGCCACCGCCACCCTCAGGCTCGATGCGATGACGACTCTCTCTTCCACTTCTAGAAAAACCCTAGCCGCCGCCGCCGGATCTTCTCTTTGCCGCCGCTGATAACGACTCCTCTTCAACCGACAAACCCTAGCGACCGCCTTGTTGTTGGGTTGCCGCCGCCGGATCTTCTCTTTTCCGCCCGCTGCGATGACGACTCCCTCTCCAACAAGGTTGATTTTATTTTCTGCATGGGTATATCCCAAAATATTTTCTTT
This sequence comes from Gentiana macrophylla, assembly GCA_026214975.1. Classification (NCBI taxonomy): domain Eukaryota; kingdom Viridiplantae; phylum Streptophyta; class Magnoliopsida; order Gentianales; family Gentianaceae; genus Gentiana; species Gentiana macrophylla. The sequence continues at coordinate 116,964,954 of CM047810.1, read as the reverse complement.
TCGCAAGAGGCATATCCCAAAATATTTTATTTTCTGCGCAAGGTCTATCCCAAAATATTTTATTTTCTGCAGGTATATCCCAAAATATTTTCTTTCTGCATGGGTATATCCCAAAATATTTTATTTCCCAAAATATTTTCTTTTACGCATGGGTATATCCCAAAATATTTTATTTTAAAATGGTCTATCCCAAATATTTTATTTTCTGCAAGGGTATATCCCAAAATATTTTCTTTTCTGCATGGGTATATCAAAAAAAAAAACAAAAAAACCGAACTAAACCAACAATTTTATTGATTTTGAAGAAGCAGATACAACAAGAAACATAGAATGAAATACAATAGAACAGATAAAAGGATATGCTACGATCTGAGCCGAGACGAACTCTTTCCTTAAGACAAATTTGCCCCGGTATGTACCCCGGTTTGCAGCAATTGTCTCCCAGGAATTCTCAGATTACCTTCAGAATAGTGGTACTACAAATTCTGAACTCCGGCGAACTCTAACAGTGCTTCAGCTTTCTCTTCACTTGATGCAAGAACAGAAAAATGCAAAAGTAATGATATGTATGCTGGTGTTGTGATTCAGTGTAACTTCCACTCTTGCAAAGGCGTTTATATAGAATTCTGTGATCAAGCTGAATTGATGGTCGATTAATGAGATTAAATGAAGATGAGTTCCTTCATCTTCATCGATTCAAATAGATTGGAGAGCCCACCTTGAAGAGGCTTAGAATGCGAGCGAGCTTCTTAATGATGTATAAATCGAAGCCGAGTCATTTGAATGTTGCATGAATGAAGGCCGATACTCGGATCGAGCCCATCGAATGTGTATTGAGCCAATTAAACTTTGTATAAAAATCTAATATTTTCTGGGCCCCTGGCCCATTCCCAAAGCCAAAGCCAAAAGTCAACGGTCAACGGGCTCGCACGCGCGGCGCGGCGGCGGCGGCGCTGTGTAGCAGTGTGGCCATTTTAGCGTAACGTCTGATTGCTAAAACCAACCCGATATCTCTCCTTCTTCAGGAGCTTATACTACACAATCTCACCTACGAACCGTATGGCGGCATCGATCAAATACACATAGGAGACAGTGCGACTTTACCCATCTCTCACTCTGGTTCTTCTTCGTTTATTTCCCCCCTCCACCTACCACTTATCTAATATACTTGTGTCCCCTTCCCTCGCTAAAAATCTCCTCTCAGTCCACAAATTTACCTATGATAATTCTGTTTTCTTCGAGTTTCATGACACCTTTTTTGTTGTGAAGGACTACTCGGGCAACATCCTTCTTAGAGGTGTAGTCAAAGATGGGCTCTACTACTTCTCTCCTCGGCCAAGCCGTCTCCACCACCGCCTCTCCACCAATCTATGCTCCTCCACCACGTGGCATCGTCGTCTTGGGCATTGCTCATTCCCAGTGCTCCAACAAGTTTTCAAGCGTCTTCCTTTTAATGTTTCCAATAAGGCACCTCCTAGTGTTTGTGCCCCTTGTCAGCTGGCCAAGAGCGATCGTCAAACTCTTTATGTTTCTGATTTTACTTCTCATGCACCGTTGGATTTGATTTATAGTGATGTTTGGGGTCCTTGTCATGAAACTTCGACCTACGGGTCTCGTTATTATGTTAGCTTTTGGATGATTTTACCAAATATATTTGGCTTTTTCCGATCAAACTTAGATCGGCGTTGAAACAATTTTTCCCGCTTTCCTAAATTTAATTGAGCGACAATTTTCTACTAAACTAAAAGCCTTACAATCCGATTGGGGAGGTGAATATCGTCGCCTCTCTCAACTCCTTACTACACTAGGCATCCAACACGCGCGCGCTCGTGTCCACACACCCATGAACAAGTCGGTGCTATTGAGCGCCGGCATCGCCAAATTGTCGAAATTGGCCTCTCGCACTTGCCAGGCCAATCTTCCCCTTCCCATCTTTGGGAGGATGCCTTCATCAACGCCACTTACCTCATAAATCGCCTTCCCACCAAAACTCTCAACTACAAAACTCCTTATGACATGGTTTACCGCCGTTCTCCCGACTACTCTTTCCTCCGTGTTTTTGGCTGTGCATGCTGGCCCTATTTGCGTCCTTATAACCACCACAAAACCGACTATCGATCCGTCACCTGTGTTTTTTTGGGTTACTCTCCCTCCCATTATGGCTACAAATGTCTTGATCTTGCCACGGGCCGCATCTATATTGCTCGTCACGTGGTTTTCGATGAAACTCTCTTTCCATATACTCCCTCTCCTACTTCCACTACTCCTCCCTCCACTACGGTTTCTTTACCCATCTTCGTCCGCCTACGCTACACCTATTCACCAACCTCACACCCTCTCTCCACGTCTTTGCCCTCACCCACTCCACCAAACAACCCCTCACCCGAGGCCTCTTCCACCTCTCCACCAAAGCCACCCTCCCCTGGCCTAACCGACGCCTTATCTCCACCTCCAACTAATCTGCCTCGTATGCTTACCCGCACCCAAACCAACACACTAAAACCCAAACAAATGCCTGACTACATTCGCTATCCCATCTCCCGAGCCCTGCTCGCTACCACTTTCACTTCGGATCCTACCTCTTACACTATTGCCTCTAAACACCAAATTTGGCGCCATGCGATGCAGGATGAGATTGATGCGTTATTGAAAAATCAAACGTGTGACCTTGTGACTCGTCAGTCCCATATGAACATTGTTGGCAACAAGTGGGTTTACCGCACCAAACAACTTGCGGACGGGCGTCTGGAGCGCCATAAGGCGCGTTTAGTAGCCAAGAGATTTCATCAGGCCGAGGGCATTGATTACCATGAGACCTTCAGCCCAGTTGTAAAACCGGTAACAATTCGCCTGCTTCTGTCTCTTGCTGTTTCGCAGGGTTGGTCGCTTCGACAGGTTGATATACAGAATGCGTTCTTACATGGCCACCTCTCCGAACCTGTTTACATGCAACAACCACAGGGGTTTGTTCATCGACTTTCGGATTACGTTTTCAGCTTGAAGCGCAGTTTGTATGGTCTTCGACAGGCACCCGAGCTTGGTTTTCCCGGTTTACTGATGCTCTTACTCAGTTTGGCTTCACTGGCTCAAAAGCCGACCCTTCCCTCTATATTTTCTCTCGTCATGGTGCTCGTATCTACATACTTATTTATATTGATGATATTATTATTACTAGTTCTTCCACTCCACTTATTGAGCGGAGTTATTCGGTTTTTGGCTACGCGATTTCCGGTCAAAGATCTTGGTACGTTGTCCTACTTCACAGGTATAGAGGTCCTTCCCTCAGGATGATGGCATCTTCCTCACTCGGCGTAAATATATCCTCCAGAAGCTTCTCCAGGCGTGCCTCACATGGATAAGGCTAAGCCTTGTCAATCACCCATGAGTGCATCTACTACCTAATTCGTGATGGTGGTCCTACATGCTCCGATCCTCGCACTCTGCCGCTCCGTCGTTGAGGGCCTCCAATACCTCGGTTTTACTCGCCCCGACATAGCCTTTGCTGTTCATAAGGTTAGTAAATACATGCATGAACCTACAGATGCTCATTGGACTACAGTTAAACTCATCCTCCGATATCTTAAACACACTATCTCCGAGGGTTTGTTCTTCTCACGCCTGTCTCCGATTACTATTCAGGCTTACTCTGATTCTGACTGGGCGGCCGACTCCGATAACCGTCGCTCATTCGGGGCTTACTGTGTCTTCTTGGGATCTAACCTCATCAGTTGGCGCACCAAACAAAGACTTGATTTGTCTCCAAAAGTAATCTGAGGGTGAGTACAAAACAACGAATCGAATCACTGCTTTGAGATCCAATGGTTGTGCAGCCTCTTACGGGAAATGGAAGTCCTATTGTCCTCTACGTCGACCATATGGTGTGACAATTGGCGCAACCTACCTCGCTCACAATCCGGTGTTTCATGCTCGTACTAAGCATATTGAAATCAATGACAATACAATTACTTTTCTAAAACCTGTTAACCATAATATTGATAAACATACTTGACATATCTTAAACGAAGATAACATGAAACATGTACATCGTTTACTCAGGAACTTGCTTGAGGATTGAAAGTGATGCTTCTGCTGCAAAATGTTATTCCTCATTATTATGATATATTTTCTGCGTAATTATTCCCCCCGAATTTCAGCTCAAGTAAAGGATTTAATATCTGAGCAAGGTAGAGTTCAAACACGTTTAGAATCAAATCAATAAACCTCTGTTTGTCAAACCAGAAAACAAAACTAGAGTAGAAATCTTATGACAAGCAAGTTCAAATGTACTCGAAGCAAATTAAAGCTGCTGAAGTTCACAACTCAAATACGCAATTTTTACCCTAGGAAAGACATCTACATTATTAGCTAAACCAAAGCAAATAGTTGGACCAGTACTCCATGACATCATTGGCCATGACAGTGTGGTTACGGCACATTGACCTTTCTCTTTGACTTCCACCCGGAGAATTTGACTTCACATGCTGGAGACTTTCTTGGGAACTCGCATATCTCATGAAGCAATTCAAATCTTTTATGGTTTTTGTCTATAAAACAAGATATGTGCATAACTTCAAGAACACTTACATGCTTTAACATATAACGTATTATTTCACGTTTATCCTCATAACCATCATAACCATAAAGTACAACCTTCTTCAATCTTGTTGACAAGAATCTTGGAAATTCTACCAGAGTTGTCCAGTTTAAGTGATCATGTTCGTTTCCATCATCTAGATGCTTTAGATACTGGCATCACATAAAGCACACCCACTTGTCAACGTTTAACATAAAGGAGTACTCACTCTCCATATATACACACAACACACACACACATTTTCCAGATGCCTTTATCTAACCTTATGAATTGTAAGAACTTCTAAATTGTTTGAGTTGTCAATGAAATCTCACAATGAGCTCCAATGACAACAATAAGTATATGTCTCGAATTTCACCAATCTCTTAAAATAAGTCGACAAGTTGATTGTAGGACAACTAAAGACTTGAGAATATCAAATGTTAGTGATAAATCATGCATTTCCTCAATATAATGTTATCTTCATATCTCAAATGATGTTAAGTAACAAAAGGACCAAAAATAATAATAATAATAATAATAATAATAATAATAATAATAATAATAATAATAATACATATGAGCCGATTATCAGATGTCATGTTGAATCCTTTGTCAAGTCAAGCAACAACGTTCACAATCATAAGAGTACAAGTGTAATAATTTGTATACAACTTATTAATGCCCTTAAAGGATAAGGTAAGCTTACCCGCATAACATCAAACGATAAAGTTAATATTTTGGCCCTGCCAAGAGCACTTACTGCAACAACCATTGAAATGCAAATACCAGCTTGATAGGAATGCTCATCGTAATCCATAGAAATGTCGGCAAAGTTAGCTTCAACAAGAGAACTTAAATTTTTTTGCCCAAAATTCACAAACATAACACCCTGTAGTTTGAGGTACTCAAGTGAAGAAGCCTCTAACTTCAGGTACTTATTACACCCCAAATATAGCTTAAGACGTCTTAAGGTAGTTGAAGATATAATAAATTTGAATTCCTCCTCATCTTCACTATGTACAGATAATTTAGCACTGGACATCCCTTTATAATTTTTTCAAAAGCTTCATCAGACCAGAAAGTAACTTCACAAAGGTCTAGACTTTCAAGTCTTGGAAGGCAAAACACAGTTGAGGCAAAAAAACAAATCCGTCCATTCAATTGCAAAGATCGTTTTGAGTCACATCTGAAAACGCTTATCAGCATATCAAATTCACCATAATAACTAGAATAACCAAGAGTTAGAGAAAGCTGAAAACGCTTATTTTTTGTTGAATTTTTTCCTTTTCAAATTTCATCGGAGATGGTGCCAGCCATAAAGTCTGTCCATCGGGCCAGGAAATTTTTCGGTATGTGGTATCTCCACATTGTGCGGAGACACTTAAAAACACGAGCGTTTGTAAAGTGTTTTTTTAGTGTTTTCTTTTGTGTCTGCATCCAGTGTGGAGACATCACATAAAAATGTCCCGAATCCGTCTGTGCATACAACCAACAATGACACACCTTTACTTAAAAAAAATAGAAAACAAAAAAGCATACAGTTTAAACTACTGAGAAACCACCAGAAAAAAAATATTGTTCTAGCAATCAAGAAGGAATACGAGGAAGCATAAATGACGACTTTCAGAAAGATCAGTAAATTAACACGACCCTATACACTTTGGCCAATGCCTACATGTAGTTTCACGGACAAGGTTAAATGTGTTTTCCGGCCAAAATCACCGACACGTGTTGTACAACACTACTAAAAACAACCGCCCACTTGCACGTGTACAACAAGTGTCGGCAATTTCGACAGGAACCCATAAACATTTCTGTAAAGCCATAGAGAAAATTGAAGCATAATATATGCAGGTTCACTCATGCAAGAAGAAGAAGAAGGGTATTATGAAAAGCTACTTTGTCATCAAATACATTGCCTTAAACCAATTTGATATGTGCAACAGACAACCCTGCATCTTACTGCTACATTAATATGATAGACCAAAAAACCAAGCTAAGTCAAAGCATCATTTCACTTGTCAGGGAGGGCTATGAATGTCACATAACATGTTTTTCATTGAACGCATACACGTCACGTGCATCAGATCATATGAAAAAGCTTTCAAACAAATAATGTTTGGAAGCTGACATGTATCACACAATGCAAGAGGAAAAACGCACCACCCGACATACTCTTTTTTATTCTGAGTAAATGCTACATACTAGCATAACACACACACACACACACACATATATATATATATATAGTTTCGTTTCTGCAATAAATAGATTCCAAAATACTTCAACTTACAGTATTTTTTAAGTAGTTGAAGTTCACAACCAAAATAAGTCTAGAACAGTCAAGTTACTTTCACCCATGGAATTACATTTACAATTATAGCTAAAGAGCAAGGAAATGTTTGAAAATGTTCGCCATATCACTGGCCGTGTGGGGAATTAGTGCAGACTCTTGAACTCTCTCTTTGTTGGCCACACGCGGAATTGGACTTTACAAGCTGGAGACTTTCTTGGGAATTCACATATCTCTTGAAGCCACTCTAATTTTTCTCCATCCCCCATACTATAGCAATATATCTGCATAACTTCGAGAACACTTCCATACTCTAACATATAACGTATCATTTTACGCTCATCTTCCAAACCTTTATAACCATCAAGCCGAACCTTTTTCAAGCTGTTTGACAAGCATCTCGGAACTTCTACAGGAGTTGTCCATCTTGAGTGATCATGAAGATCCCTTGGCCAAATTGGTTTCTGGCACAAGAAGAAACACATATATAATTATACTATTTGTCAATGTTTAATGAACAAAAATGATACTCTCTCTCGGACATACACACACTTTCCAGATGTCTTTAGCTAACCTGATAAATTATAAGATCTTCTACATTTTCTGAGTTTTGAATGAAATCTTGTACAGAGCAACAATTAGTTCCGGCCACCAATTTTACCAATCTCTTAAACTCGGTCGACAAACTGATTGTGGCATGTCTAAGCAGAAATTGGAAAATCAGGTCGTGTCAGATCTGACACTTGAAAATCAGGTTGTGCCTTTTCTGACATGAAAATTATGGTAAACGTAGAGATCCTTACGTTAAAACGTAGGGTTCTCTACGTTTAAACGTAGATAAGTTTAAGTCTTACAAAACATTGCAGTTGACCTTTTCTACGTTTAAACGTAGGTTTTCTACGTGTAAACGTAAGGATATCTACGTCTAAACGTAGAAGACCTATGTTTAAACGTAGTGAAAGTCAACTGGGATATTTTGAAATTAGCTACGTTTAAACGTAACAAACACTACGTTTAAACGTAGGTTTCCTACGTTTAAACGTAGAGTTTGTTACGTTTAAACGGTTCAAATTCATGCATTTCCCTTTTATCTTCCTTCTTTCTATCCCATTTCAAATTTTCATTGGCGATTGGCGATTTTTGGTGCGATTTTTGCAAGAAAGTTTCAGAGTGCTTTTTGAAGTCGAATTTCACAATCTCTCTAAGTGCAATGGCGGTTGAAAGCGAAAGGGTATGTATTTTCCTAATATTCTTTTATAGTATGTCGAAGCTTTTAAATTTAGTATGTGCTTGATTTCACTATAATATGTGCATGATTTCCGAATATATAGTTTGTGGTGGTCCTTGATCTGTTGATTGTGATTGTATGATTTGTCTTTTTCTGGGTTTAAGAAGGGTTTTTTGGGTTTTTTGTATGAAGTTTCATACGTTTGGACGTATGAAGGATGCATTATGCGTTTGGACGTAGAGATGTCCAGGTCTCTACGTCTGAACGTAATATTTCTACGTTTGGACGTAGAGATCTGAATTTCTCTACGTCTGAACGTATCTTGTCTACGTTTGGACGTGAAAAAGCGCAGATTTGTACTTTATATTGAATTTAATGTATATGTTTTTCATATTGCTATTCGATTTGAATTAATGGGGCTAATTCTATTAAAATGAAGTGTAATGATATGTATGATAGGTTTTAGAAGTAAATTAATGTAAAATTATTAATATGTGAGAATATGTATGATAGTGTTATAATTTTTGATTTAATAATGTAGTGTAATTTATGATATTGAATTTGATAGAAAAAATGGGAAATGGAAGCATGTATGCGGTGTTACATTGGGATTGATAATGTATATGTTATTTTATTGTGATTTATGTTTGCTTTCATTTTAAGGTATACGATAGTAGTATTACTAATGACCTAATTATGCCCTTGAAAGTATGGCTAACATGGGGAACAATAAAATGCCCTTGAAATTATGGCTAACAAGTATGTGAATTAAAAATTGAAACAAACAACAAACTCTTGTTGTTTGAAAATCCAAAAATCAATATCTTGGGTGAATTCCATGAGTGCGCCTCGGCTTTGATGAGGTTCTTAGAATTGCATGCTTTCACTAGGTGTTTTCGATTCCTTCGATCCATTTGTGTCATGCCTAAGCTCCGAGGCTTTGTAATGGGGCTCTGGTAGGTAGCTCGTAGAAAATTTCATTAGAGTCCGCTCAATAGAGCATCTTTTCTTGTCCCCAAGCGACTGGTAATCCTCGGCCGAAGTGAGGCACCCTTTAGATTGAAAATATAAGGTCTGTTCCGCCTGCTCCGTCACGGCCTCTGTTCTCCTCGTCATCATGAAGTATTCTATGGCGTGGTAAAAACCATATTATCTTCTTCTCTTACCCCTTAATGTTACAACAAATGCAGAACACAACACAAAACAACGATGTTTCAAAGAACAAAAAGAGATGATAAGACATTTTACGTGTATATACAACACATATATATATATGTGTATATATATGTATACATATGTGTCTATATATGGGTATATACATGTACATATATATATATAGATATATATCTATGTATGTGTGTGTATATATATGTATACACACACATACATAGATATATATCTACACATATACATATTAGAGTAAATAATTACATATATAAGTACATATATATACACATATATCTATTTTGTATATATATATATATATATATACACACACACACACACACATATATATATATATATACACACATATATATATATAGTATATATATATGTATATATATATATACACACACACACATAGATATATATCTACATATATACATATTGGAGTAAATAAATCATATATAAGTATATATATATACATATATATATATATGTATATATATATACTTATACACACACACACACACACACACACACACACACACATATATATATATATATATATATATATATATATATATATATATATATATATATATATATATATATATATATATATATATATATATATATATATATATATATATATATATATGTGTGTGTGTGTATATATATATATATATATATATATACACAAACACACATAGAAGGTAAGGGAAAAGTATATATACATATGTTTGTGTGTGTGTATAAGTATATATATCCTATTTACAATGTATATGTTCATGTTGTGATTGGTTGGCCCTCATGGTACTGATGTATACAAGGTAAGGAAAATTTGACATGGACTTTTAGAGGGAAAAGTCCAAGCTCACGCAACTTCTCGAGATCCACATGAAAAGGATCGGATTTGAAGACACGTTGAAAAATGGGGTTTTTAAAGAATTTATTCAAATGTACGAGCAGCATGGCGTTCTCTCCGAGTCCGCCAATATGTATGTTTCAAGGCTATATATCCGAATATGCCTAATGAGTTGCGATTTAGATTCGGTGGTACGATTGCAAAATTCGGTAGGAGGAGTTCAAAGATGATCACGGTTTACCGTTTGGTGATCTCGAGAAGATCCCCAACCTTATTCAAGGTGTTTTGAAGAGGGACATACGGCCACATCCATTTTCACGACAATAAACCGATAACCATACCGGATATTGAGATGTGGTTATTGGATGAGCGGGAGGATCTCAAGTTCTCCAACGTGTCGGTTTAGTCTACCTTATTAACGGGATAATGATGGGTCACGATGAGACCGAGTAGGTACCCCGTTCTCGCTTTCTATTTGGTGGAGAATGTAGAAGACATAAACAAGTATCCATGGGGCACTTATTTGTGGGACCGGACTTTTAAGAAGATATGTCATTTGATGAACACATACAAGGGCGCTTCACGAGGCGGGGTGACCGTACAGGGGTTATACATGCGTTACGATTTTGGGCTTACGAGACCCTCCCGACATTCTTTGTTTCGATTATTGCGTGCCACCCTTAGAGATCCTAATGCAGCTCCTCGGATGTTGAGATGGAGTTGCAAAACTACCCCTCCATGATGGAAAGGATTAAGCGAAGGCAGATAAGGTAATAAGCTTAATAAACATTGTTATTGTCTTTTAATTATATCCGGTTATCGTAAACATTTTGTTATTCTTAATTGTAATGTAATATACATTGTTTGCAGAGTCGTGTGATAGGGTATCTGACTGCAAGGGAAGCTGATAGGCAGTTGATGCTAGGTAGGGGCATGGTGGATGCCGAGATTAACGAGCCGCCACGTGTGATCAATCGCCCTGCAGTTATTGCACGTCCTCCACCTAGACAGCAGTCACGACCTGCTACACAGCAGTCAGCCCATGCTACACAACAGTCACCCCCTGCTTCAACACCTCCTACTTCTAATCCCGCTCATTACCATGCCTCTTCTTCACGGCGCGTGCCGCACACTTCCTTCGTTCAGATGCTAGAGGATGAAGATGACCAATCTGATGAAGAGGAAGAAGCTGCTGGCCTTTATAGAGCTCTGAGGAGAAGGATTGATAGTGGGTTGAATGAGCTTAAGGAGGAAATTCGCCAGGTGGCTCTCGTCGAGAATGAGCATGGGGACGATACTTCTTGAGGCGAAGGGGATGATGCAAGCGTTGTTATCCAGAGATCGGGTAAAAATTATATCATTGTCAAATTTTTTATGCGATAAATTTATTTGTTTGTATTATGATACTAATGGGCCACATTTTTTGAGACTACCCTCATGGCATCCATCTCCTCCACCTCCTCCATTTTCTCCACGAGGTAAAAAATTATATCATTGTCAAAATTTAGTTATATGTATTATGATACTAACTGAGACACATATTTTTCAGACTACCCCTCATCGGCAACCATCTCCTCTACCTCCTCCACATTATCAACTTAAAAAACAACTTTCATATTTCAAAAAAAAAAAAAAAAAAAAAAAAAAAAAAAAAAAACAACTTTCACTCTAATTGTAAATGTGATCCTTTTTCCAATGACAATGGTCTCTGTACCAACAGAGCCATTTTCAGTACCATTTTTGGGTAGGAACAGCACCCTGATGGACGATCAAACCATCAATATGGACATATCCATTACTACCAACAACAAATGTCCCAAATTCTCAAAACTATAATACCAAATCAACAATACCAAAGTTTACTACAATCGAACAATACCAAAGACTCAAACACACTATCATAAACAACCTACTTAAAACACACATTTCGGTTAAATACATATCATTACTACAATATAAATAAAACATAATCACTACATAAAACACACATTTCGATAATTACATATCATTACTACAATATAAATAACATAATCACTACTTAAAACACACATTTCGGTTAAATACATATCATTACTTACACTACACCTAGTAATTAAACCCTAAACAATAACACTAATTAAACCCTAAACAATAACACAATACTTAAATGTATAAAATTACATAAATGACCTACTAGAAACAAACATTTCGTAGGTGTATAACATAATCACATTGAGCACTTGAATTAAGACAAATTACATAGCAAAAACTTACCCATTTGAGCACTTGAATGATGAAGAAATGTATTTGAAAGATGAAGAAGTCGTGAGAAAATTTATATTAACATGAAAGAGTTTGAAGGAATGAGAAAAATAGCTCGTTAATGTGGTGTATATTGAACAAGTATCTTACATAAACAACAATAATTGCCATCTACCACTTCCAAACGTAGATAATTGCTTAGTAGTAAGCGTACAAAATTACGTCTAAACGTAGATAAATGCGTTCCAACCTACGTTTAAGCGTAGAAAGAGAGCGTTTATTGTAACTTCCTAATTATTGAAATACCTACGTTTAAGCGTAGGTTACTTTACGTTTAAGCGTAATATTACTTACGTTTGAGCGTAGAAACCTACGGTAAAAGCGTAGACAACTACGTTTAAGCGTAAGGAAATTCAAAAACAGTTTTTGTCTAAGCAGAAGCGTAAGTAAACCCACGTTGGGGCGTAGGAAATCTACGTTTGGGCGTAGGTTTTGCTCTTATACGTTTGGTCGTGTTAAATGCAATTTATTGCTCTTATACGTTTATCGTGTTATATGCCAATTATTGCTCCTACGTTTGAGTTCATCACAATTTTCTAACCCTTTCATCTTTGAAGTTCTTCTTTTCTTCACGATTCAAATACTCAAATAAAGCAAGCAATCGCTTTCAATTTATAATCCACACTTAAGCAATGGATAATGATCGTTTCTTTAAAGTTCTTGGTGCCGGTTTCGCAACAAGTCGGTATGTCATTATTAATTAACACCGATTTTATATCGCTTGTATTATGTTATTCTTACACATGATATGTTTATTTTTCATAGACACTACCTCCAAGATATCGTTAATAGTTTGAACGACACATACCGAGGAACACAGATAGGGCCGTTTCTAATAAGCCGATTAGGGACATGGGAGGTGAGGGTTGGAGCCACGAACAATGAAAATCTTCGTTTCTTTGGGAAGGTTGGGAGGAGTATGTGGCGTCTCATTACTTGAATGAGAGGAGTTTATTGTGTTTGAACATAGGGAATTTCACTTTCAAAACTATTGTTTTGGATCACACTTATTGTGAGAAGAATTTTTACGAGGCCGAGATTGAAGAAGATGATGCAGTCCTAGTAACCAAAATCCCGTGTTCGTGAGTCCGAGAGTGAAGAAGATGATGATGCAGTCTTTGTTAACCCAAATCCCCATTTTGAGGCGACACGGCAAGCTGGGTTTTTCACATGCTTGTTATTACGTGGTGAGAATTTTACTTGCTATATTGTTTTTATTTTTATTTTTATTTTTAAAAGCGATTATTTAATTTTGTTTGTGAATTGTAGAATATTCCAAAGGCATTTGCTAGAGCAAAGCGACATGTTGCGAGACAAGACCGTGGAAGCGAGAATTGCCACAGGGGAATCATGGCTGCTAGAATTGTTTTCATGGTCAACTCCCGGAAAGTTCGTTTTAAGCGGTCTGTATGATTTCATTACGGACAATGACCTAAATGCGGGAGATGAATGCAGCTTTGAAGTCATTGATCAGCGTATAGAAAATCACGTCGTGTTTAACGTGATGATTACTAAACATTAGTGATATTATTTAACGATCACCCTTAGTTTATTTAAGCATCATCGTATTGTGTAGTTGTTTTTACAAATTATGATTAAATTATTTGTATTATGCCATATAATTATGTTCTTTTAAAAATTATGCCATTAACATCCTAACAATTATGTCACTTTCAATAATCTCAAACACACTATACAACATAATAAATAAAAAAGATTGACGTTGATGTTCAATCAAATTATAATCTACGTAGATAATCAAATTAAGCGTAGAAAAACTACGCCCAAAGCGTAGATATTCTACGTCCAAACGTATATTATCTACGTCCAAAGCGTAGGTTTTATTACTTTTACAGGTGGATAAATCTAAAAACTATTTTTGAATATACTTACGTTTAAAGCGTTCAAAAATCTACGTTTAAGCGTAAATTACCTACGTTTAAGCGTGAGGAAAGATCTTTTGCACCTGGTTATGTGTTTTACATTTCTTACGTTTAAGCGTAGATATTTCTACGTTTAAGCGTAACAATGTCTACGTTCTACCATATTTTTTAAGTATCGAAAAGCGCAACCTTATTTTCAAGTGTCGTGTCCGATGCACGCATTGATTTTCCAATTTCGATGTCTAAGTGCCTGAAACATCAAATGTTAGTGGTCGCGTATTTCCATCATATAATGTTATCTTTACAATTTGAAAGATGTGAAATTAAATATAAAAAAGGAGGGGGAACAGCATGAGCTAATTATAAGTGCCATGTTGATTCATTTATCAACAGAGCAGGCAACAAAATTCACATACATACATAACAGTAGAAGTATAATATTCATATACAATAATTAACGCTCATATAGTATCTTACCCGCATAACATGAACTGATAAAGTTAGGAATTTCGCACAATCAAATGTACGAACGGCTTCAACGATTGAATTGTTAGGGAAACCGTGTTCATTGCACATAATCTCGAAGTCAGCTTGAACCAAAGAGTTTAGACTTTTTTCCACAAAAATCTCAGATACAAGACCAATTAACCTAAGGTATTCGAGTGAGGAAGCCTTTAGCTTCAGTTTGCCTGGATAATCAAAATATACATCAAGACGTCTCAAAGAAGCTGAAGATATTATACACGTAAAATCATCCGGAGCTTCACCATCATATCTTTCAATAACTAGGTTCAAATAATGTAGTATTGGGCACCCGCTTATAAGTTTTTCACAAGCTTCTTTAGACTCGAAAGAAACATACTCAATTCTTAGACGTTCAAGCCTTGGAAGGCAAACCGCAGTAGTATCATAAATAGAAATGAAGCCATACAAATCCAAAGATCGTAGTGAATCACAACTAAAAAGACTTGTAGGCAGATGAATATCTCCAACAGCCAGATTGAGCTCATGTACATTTCTTGTAATCGCGGTGTTGATCCATGAAATGATTTGGGGTGAAATAGACAGAGGACAGCAGGCCAAACTGAACTTATTTAGCGATCCACTGTCATTCAGAAGCAAAACTCTATCAACAAATCGGACAAATTCCACAATTTCTTCTTCTTCTTTCTCTTCCCCAAAGTTATCGAAATCAAGGCTATGGACTGTCACCCATGCAAATTTCCATCTTTTTGAAAGAATGGAGGTTGCTACAGCATTATCAGTGGGAAGAAAAGACAGAATATGACCCAAAATTGAGTCCGGTAGATCGCTGATTCTATCAACAACCAAATCAATGGTGTTGTTTAATATGGGGTTTTTTACCTCCATCAGCTAGCTACCAGTAAATCCAATCTGATTATCAGCTAATTTGAATGAATTAAACTAGTGATTATCAAGCACCAAGACAGGGGAAGAAGGGCGACTGAACCAAGGTCTCTTGCAAATGAAAATCAAGCCTAAAGTAATAGAAAGATATTACCGAATAACTGAGAACAAATAACTGTAGTCATCTCTTGATGCTGGATAAAGAAATGGAGAATCTGCTCAGTCGTCTCCGTCCATTACAGCCCTAATCTAGGCTTCTTCGCGTACTCTGTTCTCCTTTCTCATTTTGCTTTTCTTCCCGTTGTTTTTTCCCTTTTTCTTACCGTGTTTTTTTATTTTATTTTATTTTATTTTTATTACATATCAGTGGTTCAATCCAATACTCACACACAACTTATATAACTATTGAAATAAAAAAAAAACTTATCTAACTATTAACCCTAATTATTATTATTAGGGAGATTTGAGGGAAAAATCCATTTTTAGTTACAAAATAAATAAACATGACACACCTTTTTTTTAGTTGCAATAAGGATAAATAAATTACGTGTGACACAAATGCCCTTACTAATGAACGCGCGCAACAACAAACAGATGTTGATGTTGCTGGTTGTTTTTTTTTTTTTTTTTCCTTCTTATAAACAATCGTAACTTTTGACGTAGAACTCCGATCATCAAAAAAATTTCACCAAAATTCATATTTTTTTTGCTTATTACTTTGTGCCCAAATACGATATCCTTCCGACGTAAATTTTAAAAATCGAAAAAATATTTCCATTAACCGGAGCGTTTTTCTTATAAACGACCGTAACTTTTGATTTAGAACACCGATCATACATTTTCGACGTAGTATTTGAAAGCCGAATTTAATCGCAGCGTTTACACTAACACAATATCAGTACACAGTATCAGGCTCATTTAAGGCTTCATTCAAGTGTCTACTTCAATGCACACATATCTGGCTCATATAAGGCTCATTTAAGGCTTAATTCAAGAGACACAATATCATATCTCGCTCATATAAGGCTCATATAAGGCATACAATATGAGTAACAATATCATATAAAGCGCAGACATGATGTCGATACGATGCTCAAGTAACACGAGATCGAGGCTCATTTAAGGCTTAATTCAAGTGACTATTTCAAGGCACACATATCTGGCTCATATAAGACTCATTTAAGGCTTAATTCAAGGAACACAATATCATATCTCGCTCATATAAGGCTCATATAAGGCACACAAT
Organism: Gentiana macrophylla; assembly: GCA_026214975.1. NCBI lineage: Eukaryota > Viridiplantae > Streptophyta > Magnoliopsida > Gentianales > Gentianaceae > Gentiana > Gentiana macrophylla. The sequence continues at coordinate 116,948,030 of CM047810.1, read as the reverse complement.
ATGAGTAACAATATCATATAAGGCACACAGTATCAGTACACAGTATCAGTAACACAGTATCAGGCTCAAAAGGACTCTCCTTTCGGTTTTTTGTTGCAAGGTTTATGTCCCCCAAGTCCTTGATATGAACTAAATGTCTTCTTACAGTTCAAGCACTCATATTTACAAATGTGTTTAAGCTTAACAAACACCCATGAACACAACTCTAAATACTTTGGATCAAAATAACCCACCTTATTGCAGCTTTATTTATTTCCGCCGTCTACGATCAATCAACCAATTAAGAGAAGAAAAAAACAGAGTTCAGTGACAAAAATATATATGAGTGTTGTAGGTAGAGATAGTAAATCATAACAAAACGTAAGTGATCAGAAATTAAACGAGACAGAGCGCCGGCGGCGGCCATGGGAATCAGAGAAAGAAGAAGAAGATGCTCAAAAAAAGCAATGCCGTTTACCGCCATGTTCGTGGTGGAGAGCTCTTTCTTCTCTTGTTCTCCTTCCTCTATGCTTCATCTTCTACAGGTAAATTCATTCATTAATTAGCACAAAGCTCAATTAAGGGAACGTGTTATTGCAAGCAGGAAGCAGCGAACTTGGATTTGGGGAAATAAGGGAAATGTTACGGCAAAAGAAATTAAGGGCATTTCAGTCCAATGAAATAATTTTTTGCCTTATTTCAACTTTTATTTTGAGTGTGGATTAAAACTTAATAACAGCCTGTAAAGTGGACTATAACCTAATTTTTCCTTATTATTATTATTATTATTATTATTATTATTATTATTATTATTATTATTATTATTATTATTATTATTATTATTATTATTATTATTATTATTATTTTATTTTTGGATTTTTAACACTTTAAAAAAAATTATAGATGTTTTATGGTGTAGAATTTTAATATATTTATGATCCGTTTGAACATTGAAATATTTTAATTTATATCGAGTGGAGTTTGTTAGAATTTATTGTCGAATAAAGCAGATTTGATGTTTGCGAGGAAAAAAGAAAATTTGAAGAAAAAAAATTACTTAAGTGGCAAATAAAGTTGTTTTATTACGTAATGGCAAGTTTGTTAGGAGAGAAAGGAATGTTATTGAATGTTTTTTCATTCAATTCCGATATTTGTGTATGATTATAAGGTAATGGAATGGAATGGAATGAAATTTTAGTCCCATTGAATGAAAAAGTTCCATTTCATTCCTTAAAAAAATGGATGAAATGCGATTGAATAAAATGAAAAATCGACAAAACACGTGGGCGATGGGGCAAGAGTGGGTGGGTGGTAGGGTAGCGTAGGTGATGGAGTAGGGTAGGTAGGGTGGGGTTGGAAATGGTGGGGTAAGGCATAGTAAGGTGGGTGATGGTGGAGTAGAGTATGTGGTGATGTAAAGTATGTAGGATGCGTAGGGTAGGATAGGGGTTGTAGGGTAAGGTACGGCAAGGTACGTAGGGTGGTGATGGGAGTCAACTTTACGTGACTCCGGTGCTTTATTTATCGCCGATTATCACATTTTCAGCACATTTTTGGATGACTTAGACCATTTTCGGGGTGATATCGTGAGCTCATGGCACGGGGAATGAATCCGTTACTTTGTTGGATTGTTACCCCTTTTTAGTTGATATTGATCCCATTCCCGAGCACTTTTACCCTCCGGAATTGTTTGTATGTTTTTGGTCATGTGTGATGCTATAGGGTATCAGTGTCTCGAGGACCCAGAAGGCTATGATTTATGGTAAAAAGCATAACCGAGGCAAGAAAAGGAATCAAAAGAGGAAAAGTGGAGTTTTGGGGCAACAGGACTCCAAACGCACGTTTGAACCCCTCAAACGTGCGTTCAAAGAGGCAAAAGTTGATACAGAGTTGAACCCCTCCAGACGCACGTTTAAAACCATCCTAAATGTGCGTTCAAAGTCCACCAAACGCACGTTCGACCCATCCTGAACGTGCGTTCAAGATGAAGAACATTCAAGTCCCTGCCCAGAAACGAAGCAGAACGCACGTTTGGACCAATCCAAACGTGCGTTTGAAGATTCCAAACGCCCGTTCCAGCCTCCAAACGTGCGTTTGGACCGATTTTTTGTTAGGAAATCTACGCGGGAACGCAGCGGAATTCAAAAATTTATTTCCTATCGACCCAAGATCGACTTCGTTTAAGCAATAAACAAACGAGTTAGTAGACGGTGGTTACCTTGGTTGATCTAAAAGATCGACGCTTTGACCGTCTAAGGAGAGTAGTTCTGCATAGAGCCGCCCAAGTGTTCGGCCTCTACCGCTAGTCCACACGAACAGCCCGCCGGAATCCCATCATGGATTGCTATTGGAAAACTCCGGTTGCTAGACCGGCCCTTTTCCCATCTCTCCAACTCTCTATATGATGCTCTCTATTTTACACAAGAACTATTAGCTCTTGGAATTATGATGTACAAAAGAGCTTGACACCCACACTATATTTATAGTGTAATGTGGCGCCTCAATGAAGAGTGGAGGAGAAGAAAACCTTTTCCCAATAAAATAAGGAAAATATAATTGATTGATTTATCTCATTTATTATAATATCTTATATTAAATAAATCTAGGATATTGTCAATATCTTATATTGAATATTCCCAAGATATTGTCAATATCTAATATTGACTATCTTTATTTTATTACCGTAAATCAATTTACACATGTGTATATATCACATATATATATTATCACACATATAAATCCATTTATATATATAAACATATGCACCACTTAAATATGCATCCTTTGACACGTGAATGTACATACATACACAATTCACGCCAATATGTATATATATATATATACACAATACCTTACTCAAAAATCGTAACACTCCCACTATCCATATTGCACATGGGGCGTATCCTTTTTTTGACTAAATCAAACTCCTTTGATTATCAAACAAAGAAATTGTCTAGAGAAACTTGTTTGAGTCCATAAATGGATCTCGTGGGCTTATATATCATGTTATTGTCTATGAACATCGAGCTGTCTGCCCAACGTCTTCAACACTATCATATAGTCATGATACAAAGTCATAACAATCATAATCTGAATAAAACTAGGCTCAGCCTTACAGAGACATTCCCTCAAGGTAAGACAGACTAGGTTCACAACCTGGTTGTCACTGATGGAATCTAATTCAGATACTATGGCTCCTGGCCATATCTCTCAAACCTGCCTTTCAAACATTCTTTCATAAGTCGTGAGATATTCACTCTTCAAGATGAACATACCAACAGCCTTTTCAGGCTTGAGTTTATCCACAGACTTACAGAACTTTTGTGTGTCTTGAGCGTTGTTCTACACCTCATCGCTATGCACGGCGTCGCTTTCATGTTCCATTGGTTGAATATATCTTTGTGGTTCTCAAACTCTTTTGAGATCTGATTCACTCCCACTGTTTCTTTTGGAAGAAACATTTCCTCTAGAAGACAGCATGTTTGGAGACAAACATTTTGCTCCGCGGACAAGTAAATAATATCCAGCGTGTTTGCCAAGACATTCCACAAAGTTGCATATGTCGTACCAGGCTCCAAGCCTTTCTGACTCAGCCTATGACAACTTCAAATCATCGGTTAAGGTAGATTCGACATTATCATCTTCCATATTTAGTATGGAATTTATTCAACCTTTATTCTTTGGAACTCGGTTAAGTATAAGGGCACTATCCCGAAACTGGTAAGGGATACTTCGCATGGCTTGCGTCACACCTTTATCATATAAAGTGTTGTTGCAATTTTGGGAACACAATCTAATTGCGTATCCCAAAGATGGTATCCTTCAAGGGGGAATCTTATTCCTTTTCAGACGACTTCTGAAACACCCTCCAGGTATTAATTACTTCAATCCAATTGAAAATTAATTCCTAAGTAGCTCATCAATCGTATATTCGTACTAGCTCGAACTTTTTGGGCTTTCCGAATTGTTGTACTTCAATAAATACATTCAACTATTTCTAAAATAGTCATAGAGATTAATAAACAATTATTTGTGGCATTAATTGTCATAAGCCAACAAACATCGGTATGTTTAGGCTTTAGACAATTTTTCTAGAATTTATAACCTTTTCATAAAAGGGTATTTTAGTCCTCTTTGGATAAGATACGTTTAACCCACATGATTCATTATCATATGGTTCAACATCATCAGAATGACGTTTAATTACACGCTTCTCTTCCAGAGAATTGACATCTAGAACAACTACAAATATCAAGGATAATAGCCATACAAATATTTAGTTGAGATCTCATCACATATATCAACTATATAGTGACTTCAATCTAGTATGTTAGATTCAGTGACCTTCCAACTTTATTAGAATAACATTTATTCTTTACAATTGAATATGTCTACTAAATCCAAACAAATAACTGAAAGTATGTCCTTCATAAGAACCGGAACATAATAACATTTATTTAGTTCCCTTATCAGTTTACTAGATCCAGAATATGGTAAGTATTACAACATTTGTTTCACCTTCCATATATGGATTTAACCTTTCTAATTTAATCACACTCGTAAGATATCATATATCTAAGAGTTGACTTGAACTTAGATAGATTTATCTCAACATACTTGCTTGTAAACAGAGACTTGATAAGCTCTCTATTTAAGCACATGCCCTAACATTTCTTTCAATCCTTTAAGCACTTGAAAAATGTTTCTTATTGTAGTCTTCATAAGACTTAAGAAAGATCACAAGAGCTATGTCTTGATTTCCTTTCATAAAGAAAATCTAATGTTTATTAAATAGTTTATTTAACCTTTTGAATCGTATTCAAAACATTGACTATTTAATTAACCTTTAAGCAATAATAGAATTAAGTCGAAACTTAAATCTTACAATTTTGAAAACAACCTTTCCAAAATTAGATATCGTCATTCTTATCCAACGTTTGAATTAATTGTCATCATATGACTGAATGATCATATTGGATCGTATCCAATGAGCTACCGTTTTTCTTTAGTAATTAAAGTCTTGGAGGACTCCAACAAATATGTAGTCTCCTTAACTTTAGCTATTGTAACGGGATTGCTCGTGTTATTGCTTTATTTTAAAAGAATTAAAATTTACTTAACCATATTTGAGAACGTTTCTCAAAAGGTAACAGTCATAATTTGGTTTTACTAATCGAGAATAAAACATAAATATAAAGTTTGCTAAAACTACAACATAAAAATGAAAATAAATGAGTGTTGTTGTTTATACACGTAAAATCAAAAATGGTCTTTTGGTTTATGATTTTGCTCCCACCAGTCAACTACTTCCAATTGACTTTCAAGAATTATTAATTTCTTTAGTGGACAAGATCCCAATAAACTACCGCGACCCCCGCTTTGGCTGGTGGGCCGAAAATAGTCTAATAGGTAGACAACAACCCTTTGTCAATCGTATCTTATACGACTCTTGTCGTTTGACTAGTCAACTCTTTGACAATTTTCATCTTATGAAGTAGTCAAACCCTTGCCTCTAAAATCCAAACGACCCCGCTTTGGCTGGTGGCCGAGAGAATTCTTAGTCAAGTCATAACCCCAATATTCGTGAGATCTCATACGATCATATCTCGATAATGACGATATACCCGAGGTAGGTCAACCCCCTGCTTTGGCTGATGAGTTGGATCCGAACAAGGGCTCTTCACCGTCATTATAATATGGGGAGGCACTTTCAACTTGATTCTTTTGAGGTGGAAGTATTTATGTAAATTAATTCACTTAATTAATTTGAATTATGGTCTCATCATAAATATGTCTATCTCTATAAACATACATCCTACACATTTATCTAGATCGTGCCTAGTCATGCATCTATCGTATCATATAAAATAAATACAAGCACAAAATAAATAAATGCGTAAAGTAACCGGTATGATCATGGACTTTTCCTAAAGTGCGGTTTCGAATACAAACCGAGCGAAACCATGGTCACAATCTAAAGGTAGCCGCTGAACCGCCAATAGGATCTTTAATACTCCATTCTCCAATGGGATCTTTATTTTCTTCTCTTTCTTTGGTCTCCATCTTCCGCTCCATTCTTGTTACATTTAATTCTATCTAATAAAATAAATACACCCGCCTGCAGGCGGGAGGAGCTAACGGAATGGGATAAATGAGAAAATAAACTAGGTCACGTTCTTCATAACGGCCTAGGACAATTTTTAAACCAACAGAAAAATTAAATCATTCACATCTATCCTATCGGTCGAGTCCATGATCAATCGGAGTCCATATAATCATATTATATCTACTATATCTAATCCATACAATAAAATCTTATGAAAAAGATAAAATTAAAATTTAACTACTTGCGTCTTAATTAATCAATTAACATTTAATCTATTAAATAATTTTATCCAATCAGTTAACTAATTAACATTTAATTAATTAAATGATTTTAATCGAAATAAAATTAACGATTAATTTTAAACCGATTTTAATTTTAATTTTAATAAATTAGAACTATTCCAAATAAATCAAAATTAAAATTATTTCTCTTTTGTTTCTTTCCTTTTTGATTAGTAATCAAAGGGATGCCTTTGGTTTCTAAACCAAATTTGGCTTAAGCACAGCCACTTTCCAAAATCAAAATTTTGGAAGTGGCGCAAGCTAAGCCTTTCCCAAATCAAATATTTGGAAAGGCTGCAGCTATCCAAATAAAATTTGGAAAGGCCATTATTATTTTAATGCTTGTGTGGCATCCCAATGGCCAAACTATTTGAACCATTGGTTAGCCAGCGTGACACAACTAAACAAATGAGATATTAATCACAACTATGAACAATATTGAAACACAAAATACACAAAACAAAATTTGTGGATCCACCAAAAATGCACCACCGACGTCGCCCGCGAGGAAGCGCCGCCGCCGCGGCGCAATTTCGATGGGGTGCCGCCGCCGATCGGCCGAGCACCCCACAAGCCGCCCTTTATTTTTTAATTTTTTTTTCTTTTCGTGTATCGATTTGCGAATCAAAAATATTTCATCTTTTAATTACGTGATTTAAAACGATAAAATTAACTATGCGCACAACAACATGCTTATTGCTTAAGCTCGAAGCTCTCTCGATACCATTGTTAGGAAATCTACGAGGAACGCAGTGAATTCAAAATTTATTTCCTATCGACCCAAGATCGACTTCGTTTAAGCAATAAACAAACGAGTTCTTGAGACGGTGGTTACCTTGGTTGATCTAAAAGATCGGCGCTTTGACCGTCTAAGGAGAGTAGTTACGCATAGAGCGCCCAAGTGTTCGGCCTCTACCGCTAGTCCACACGTAATGACCATTTGAAATCCCATCATGGATTGCTATTGGAAAACTCCGGTTCTTAGACCGGCCGCTTTTCCCATCTCTCCAACTCTACATAGGATGCTCTCTATTTTACACAAGAACTATTAGCTCTTGGAATTATGATGTACAAAAGAGCTTGACACCCACACTATATTTATAGTGTAATGTGGCGCCTCAATGAAGAGTGGAGGAGAAGAAAACATTTTTCCAATAAAATAAGGAAAATATAATTGACTGATTTATCTCATTTATTATAATATCTTATATTAAATAAATCTAGGATATTGTCAATATCTTATATTGAATATTCCCAAGATATTGTCAATATCTAATATTGACTATCTTTATTTTATTAGCGTAAATCAATTTACACATGTGTATATATCACATATATATATTATCACACATATAAATCCATTTATATATATAAACATATGCACCACTTAAATATGCATCATTTGACACGTGAATGTACATACATACACAATTCACGCCAATATGTATATATATATATTTATATATATTAATATCTAATATTAATATATGGTAATACCATTAATTAAATTGCACAATCCAAGTGTATCTTATACACTCCAAAATTGCGCCACCTTTAGCCAATAAATTGGCATCCGGAATATTCTTTAATTAATCAATATAATTAATATCTTGTATTTAATTTATTCATAATAAATAAATACCACCATATTAATTTACCACTATAACCTTTATAGTCTCGAGATAAACTTTCCTTATTTGGTTATCAACTATAACCACATTTTAATCCGGCTAGATGTTCATATGTGTGTGACCCGATATGCTTCCGAATATGTTGGCCGTAGACACAAAGTGCAAATTACGAAAATGCCCTTCATGCCTAACGATCACGGGATAGCGTCAGCAACACACCGTGACCCCAATCATCGGAAGAGTCAAATGCAATGACTACTACCTTTCATGTGAAGCGATTACCGTGTAACTTACAATCCTATCATTTGTAATAATATCCATACGGTCGTTAGTCGAGTGTCAAACATTAACGACCGTATCTTATAATCTGGATATCATGCTCTCTCAAAGTAACTCGTTTACTTCCACTTTGCAAAGATTCACGAGTAAGACATTCCTTATAAGAAGGCCATTTCGGATATTCGATCCCAATCATAGGATACGCGATTCCCGGACGACCAATCATGTATACTCCGCGTGCTTCAATATCATACCCAACCACTACCGCATGATCGCCCCATGGCTGGGAAACCTCAATAGTGTCAAAGCATGACAATCCACACCGTGATGCCATGAAGACTCGGTCAAAAGGATAATTACACAACCGCCACATAGTGTGACACTTATACGTGTAAGTAAGTGGGTCGATCCCTAACGTCGCATTCTCTAATACACGTCCACGTCACGGTCAAGTGTCTCTACACTTCGATAGGCGAGATCTATCCACCGCCCTAAAAGCAGAAGACATCTAATACGTGCTAGTCTCTGTTTATACTATCAATGCCCTGTTTAATAGTACATCGACTAGAGACATTTAAGTATCAAACTTATTAATGTGATTAAAGATCTCATCAACCATAATCGCCTATCATGGTTTCTCTATCTCAGTTTAATACTAAGGACGTTATCATAAAACAATTCACAATTGGTCCTTTAAAAGAACATATATATGACAACATAAAAGCCATTTAATATATGTATAAACATAAAGAAATAGTAGAAATGATCCGACCCGGTCGGATCCGGTCCAACCCGATTGGGTTTAGGACACTATTCCAACATTTTTCTGCAGATTTTTCTCCCACCTATAAATACCCCCTTAGACTATTTCTTGAATATCAATTACTTTCTTAGCAAAACTCTACCCATTTCTTAGCTCGATTTTTGTAATAGCTTAGATTACTCTCTCTTAGTGTACATCAACATTATATTAGCTTAATCTTTCCATTTCTTAGCTTAGATTTCCATTCCAAACACTAAGAGACCACCTTTTGATTACTTCTTTATTTTTGTACTTTTTGGATCTAATCTCGAATTTCTGCAATTTAATGGTAATTTTCTCCTTCCTTTTACTTGTTATGGATTTTATTTACTGTCTTGTGTATGTTTTAACTAGTATAATGAGTAGCTAAACCTTTTTCATAGTCGAATCATGTGAAATTTAGTGAAATCACCCTTTGGGTGATGAAATTGGGAGTGGGTAGTGCTTGTTATTGTTGTATCTTGCTTGTTTCATGTCTTAGAACTTGTTATAACGGATTTGGGCTAGATTGATCACCTAGGTCAAAAATCACACACATCAATCTTGAGAGTTGTTCAGATAGGGAGATGTGGGAAAAGGGTTCTAGGATCACTTATTAGAGTGAGGTTACTGTTGGTCCCTTGAAAAGGCTTTAGTTAAGTTTAGAGGGAGGGGGGGTGAATAAACTTAACACTTAAAACTTTTGGAGTTAACAAATTCTGCAATTTCAAATGATCTGCGATACTTGATGAGTCTCTTTGAGACTTCGATAGCTTTCTTGATAAGCGATGAGTTCACTGATAGTTCAGTTTGCTGAATTTGTGCAGCGGAATTATATCAAAATTAAGCATTATTACTTGTTGTTAAATATGATACTAAGTATTAGATACTTAGTAGTGCAAGTGTGTGATTTCAGTTGCTAGATTCAGTAGGTTGATGAGTGAAATAAACTAAGTGCAGAAAGTAAAATCTTTGAAAGTAAATGGCCAAAATTTATAGTGGTTCCAGGTGATGTAATCACACCACTCTTTCTCTGTGATGTTGGAGGAATTCACTAGAGATCTTTGATGTAGCTTTTACAAAGATTCCTAAGTTGCTTGTCCTTCACCAATAACTATGGCTTCACAAAGCTGGCCAGGAGCAGGTAGAATTGCTTTGCTCCTGAGTCTTCCCTTGGTCCTTGAAGGGTAGGATTGCCTCTTCACCACTCCACCACAAACAACGATCTTTCACACCCAACGGATGCTTCTTTGTCTTCAGCAGATTCTTTATAAAATAAAGATTGAATCAAATATATGATTCATTTGCAGCGACTTGATTAGGATGATGTAATCGCGACTTGCGAGTCTCAAGTGTGTAATCTTGATGCGGCTTGAATCTGAGAATACACTTGAATGAATTTCTTTGGATCGGCGGAGTTTATGCTCGATAAGTTCATTGAGGTGTTTCTCATTTCAAATTAGCACTTAAAGTTTATCCAAAATTCATCATCTTTTTCTTGAGTTGAAAGTCTTCTATTTATAGGCAAGAATGCATGTGACTTGTATTTGAATTTCAAATGTGACCCTTCCTTGTATTTGTCCCATCTCGATGCATTCATCTTATTCATGGGGTGACATTGTCGAGAATTCCTTTTGTGATGCGATCTGTCCACCCTTTGATTTGTATCCAATGGATAAAAATATGAATCATCCCAACGCCTCTTTTAATCTCAACCTTTGATTTCCTTGATAAGTCGAGAGGTAGTTGGTGTGTCTTATCCATGTAGTCTTCAAGATAATCTTGAATTAATCGAGGTAATACATCGGTGAGTTCATGAGTCTCTTTGAGATACCTATCGATCTGTGATCATCATATTCTTGTATATAAAATACAATGCGGTGATTACTTCTATCTAACTTTTATTTGTGTAGTTAGATTACATCATTTTAATTATAACTAAGTTCCAAACATCATCCAACATATGGAACTTAGACCTTCTATTATTACAAGGTATATGTAATCGATTTAGGTCATCACAGACTTGCCTAAATTCGATTCCATATCCTTGACTTAAATTACTAAGTTTGATCCCTTAGCCTTCATTTCTCGAGTTTGAACCCTCACCTTCATTTCTCGAGTTTGAACCCTCGGCCTTGATCTTGAGTCTTGGCGGGTTCTGACTAGTCTCTCGACCTATCTACCCTCTCGACCTAGACAAGTCTGCTAAAACAAGTCGTGACCCTTTACGATTGCTTGTTTGATCAAACCTATTTATGAATAAAACTCTAATAAACCTATACATTTAATCTAGACATCTTTTTGTCTTTGCACTATAATGACTAGTATGGCACTCATCATCAAAACTAAGGAATAAGTCCAACAATTTCCCCCTTTTTGGTGATGATGCCACTACCCTCACCTAATCAGCAAAGCAAAAAGATAAAACACAAAAACAGAACAAATTCAATCAATTCTCATTATAAACATTGTCGGTTATTACAAACTAGATGCAACAAAGATAAAGAATAATAAGTATCTTTGATCTATTGTCTCTTCTCTCTTTCTCTTCTAGCCTTCTCGAAACTTGTTCTTGATAGGCTCTAATACATTCTATCACATCCCTCATCCATTCATTTTCAATCGGTGTAAAATCAATGTAGGGATTGACTTGCTTCCACCATTCCAAGCTTGAGCGGGATAAGATTAATCTGATTCACCACGAATCCAAACTTCATGTATAACTCTTTAAACTCATCAAGTGAATCTTTTGCTTTTGTGATAGGCAAGCTCCTATCACCTCGCCACCTTTTCCACCTCTTCCACCTCTGTTGCTTGCCCTTAAGGCTTTAACCCTTGCTTCCCAAAAATTTCAATCCCAAGAAAGAGTCTAGACCTTCATGAAATCCTCATGATAAGGTTTCCTCTGTTGTAATACTCTTTGTATGCGCCTCGAAGATCATCGTGAGTTGCACTCTGCCAGTGCGAGTTGCACGAAAGCATTTGTATCATCTGTCCATCTCTTACGTGCAAAGAGTCTATGACCTCCTTTGCTGCGGTGATTAGCCCTCTTCCCCTTAGTGACATCATCAACAAAGCGGGATATAAGGCCATGAATACCCTCATGTGATACTATCACTCTATTCAATTGACCTTCCATAGTTCCGATTCTAGTATCAAGAAGCGGTAATCCTGGATTGCAATGTCTCCTCCGATCTGTTGATCCTCGTATTCTTGTATATAAAATACAATGCATTTGATTACTTCTATCTAACTTTTATTTGTGTAGTTAGATTACATCATTTTAATTATAACTAAGTTCCAAACATCATCCAACATATGGAACTTAGACCTTCTACACAAGATATATGTAATCAGTTTAGGTCATCACAGACTTGCCTAAATTCTGATTCCATATCCTTGACTTAAATTACTAAGTTTGATCCCTTAGCCTTCATTTATCGAGTTTGAACCCTCGGCCTTCATTTCTCGAGTTTGAACCCTCGGCCTTGATCTTGAGTCTTGGCAAAGAGTTCTGACTAGTCTAATGACCTATCTACCCTCTCGACTAGACAAGTCTGCTTTGAAACAAGTCGGTGACCCTTTACGGTGCTTGTTTGATCAAACCTATTTATGAATCAAACTCTAATAAACCTATACATTTAATCTAGACATCTTTTGCCTTTGCACTATAACAACTAGTATGGCACTCATCATCAAAACTAAGGAATAAGTCCAGCGGTTACTCGTTTTAACGTTTAAAAGCGGCTCACAGTGCATAATATTGTCTTGTGAATGAATCTTCCTTAGGGAAGGTTAGTTGACTTGGCACAAGGTGTTGGGAAAGAGTTGTTGAGACCTTAGCACCGGGATTAGAGATGCGTGCCCGTGAAATTGAATGTAAGAGTTCGTTCGTTTATTGCACACTCCCGGTTTTGTCATTCCTTGGGGTGAAACTAGCTATTTTGATCATGGTTCGGCTATGTCCCTTTATCTATCTTTAAAACCTAGTAGTTTAATCTTCTTTCTTTCTATCTTATCTGCAAACTTGTTAGTATAGATCACTTTAGTGTCGTTGTAGTTACAAACACTTTAAAATCATTGATCACCTAGACTAAGCATTACGTTCACTTTGGTACTTGCAAACACGATTCCTTTGGGTTCGACCTCGTACTCTTGTAGCTATTCTAGCAATCGACCCGGTACCTTTGCCGGTTAGAGTTAGTTTACCCGCGGTTTCGAGTCTTTATAAATTGTTTTTGAAGGGGTAGATTTTAACCTCAATCAGGTGGTTATGGTGCGGTGGGGTGTTGTAATGTACGGTAAGGCGAGGTGTCGGATGGTAGGCTGGTGAGGTATGGTAAAGCAGGGTGTGGTGGTGGATGGGGTGGGGTGAGGCGGCGTAGGCTAGGTAGGGTTTGTTTAGATAAAGTAAGGTATGTAAGGTAGGGTATAGGGCTAAGGTAAGATGGTATAGGGTAGGGTGAGGTAGGTGGGTGGCAGAGTAGGTTGGGTAGTGAGGTAAGGTAGGGTGGGTAACGAGGCACGGTGCGGTAGGGTGATTGGTAAGACGAGTGGTATGTAAGGAATGATGGGTAGTGTAGGGTAGAGTGGTGTGGTAGAGTAAAATGTGTGGTAAGGTAGGGCTACCCACCCCACATCTTCCACCCTATCTATCCTACTTTACCATACCTACCCCTTAACCTTAATCGATATCATGCCCTACTCATCACAATCGTCACATTTTATATAATTTGTTTTATTCCATTTATTCACATTCCAAACGGGGTAATAGAATGAATTTATTTCATCTCATTCATATTATTTTATTTCATTCCAATCCATTCATGCGTGACAAACATATTATTAGTGTTTCACCATCTTTATCAATTGATTGGTGAAAATTGTTTTTTTAAACATGTTTGAAAACATTGATAAATAACTTTCGCAAGAACCTAAGAACATCATTCTTGCACACATTAGAGCGTTTGTTGTGTTTTATTATCTGTTTCAACCTGTATTTGAATTGTCTTATATTGATTATAAGGTAGATATTGTCCTAATCAATCCTTAGTCGACGGTAAAAAAAAAATTGTATCATCAAAATGATAGTTGACGATGCTGGATATCGTCGATGGTATAATCCGGGTCTAAATACTCTAGAACGACTTACCAAGAACTGTTAACAATGGAGATGGAGATTGTGATGTGATTTAGACTGAGCCTGAGAGTTAGTTTCTCCCAAGTTGCGTACGAATTCAAGGTATTGATTGGAATCAAGTCTCTCGTAGTTCCTTAGGGTAGTTTATATATGGAGGCGTCTCGCCCTCTTTTCTTGTCAGACAAGTATAGGATTCTTAAAACCTAAGGATTAATTCAAGTAAATCCTTTTATAAGAGATAATTATGACTGCATTTAAATCATAAGATCCGTGTCCTATAATCAAGGGATTCTTCCCTCCTTTATCCAATTATATAGGCACGTGCTTGAATGGCCCTTATAGGGAAGGACCCTGACGTCCTGCATCAGGCTTCTCAGATCGTCTCGACCAGGCTTTCCCGACCATCATAACCGAGCCGCCTACGGTGGCCTAGTCGGGAGATTGAGGATAGACCTCCTCTGGGGTTAGGTCAATCGGCGTGGAGCTCTGGCCCACGATGCCTTTCTTTGTACTTACTACGAAGCCACTCTTGAGTGACACGTGGCGAGCCCTATCGACCCGGCATCATAAGCTCCTCAGTCGACCGACTCACTTGGCTTGGCGGACCTAACATAGGGGAGCAGAGCTTGATCGTTCTAGGGTAGGCTTAACACGTGGCCCCGTTACCGTTATCGCCTTTGTGACGACGGACACGGGAAACAAAGCATTTTGTAAATAGGTAATGATGAAACGGTTTTCCCTAGATCTCTTTTTGGGACTTATAACCCCTCAGTCTGTTGGAAGGTGTCCTAAACCCAATGGGGTTGGACCGGATCCGACCGGGTCGGGTCATTTACAGTCTATTTAGTTCATGTAATAACTTTATTATGATCAATAAAAGCACTTATGTTATTATATATTGTTAGTCTTCATATTTTTGTTGAATATATATAGTAACGTCCCTAATATCAATCTGTGATAGAGAAACCATGATAGTGATTATGGTTGATGAGATCTCTAATCACTATAACAAGATTGGTACTTAAATGTCTCTAGTCTTATGTATTATCAAATGGGACATTGATAGTATAATTAGACTAGCACGTATTGGATGTCTTCTGTCTTTTAGAAGATAGGGATAGATCTCGTCTATCGAAGTGTAGGGACATTTGGATTTGCGTGGGCGTGTATTAGAGAATAAATGCGTTAGGTGACCCACTTACATTAAGTGTCACACTATGTGGCGGTTGTGTAATTATCCTTTTGACCGGAGTCTTCATGGCATCACGGTGTGGATTGTCATGCTTTGACACTATTGAGATTTCTCCTAAACCACGGGCGATCATGCGGTAGTGATTGGGTATGATATTGAAGCATCGCGGAGTATACATGTTTGGTCGATCCGGGAATCGCGTATCCTATGATTGGGATCGAATATCCGAAATGGCCTTCTTATAAGGAATGTCTAGCTCTCGAGAATCTTTGCAAAGTGGGAGTAAATGTGTTATTCGAGAGAGCATGATATCAGATTATAAGATACGATCGTCAATGTATTGACACTCGAGATCGATCGTATGGATATTATTACAATGATAGGATTGTAAGTTACCACGATGGCGCTTCACATGAAAGGTAGTAGTCATTGCTTTTGACTCTTCCGATGATTGGGGGTCACGGTGTGTTGCTAGGCGCTATCCCTTGATCGTTAGGTATGAAGGGCATTTTAGTAAAATGCACTTTGTGTCTCTGACCAACATATTCGGAAGCCTATCGGGTCACATACATATGAACATCGAGTTGGATTAAAATACGGTTATAGTTGATAACCAAATAAGGAAAGTTTATCTACAGACTATAAAGGTTATAGTGGTAAATTAATATGGTGGTATTTATTTATTATGAATAAATAAAATACAAGATATTAATTATATATAAATTATATTAATTAAAGAATATTCGGAAGTCAATCTTTTGGAATATGGGCGCCACTTTTGATGTGTATAAGATACACTTGGATGGATTGTGTGCACTTTAATTAATAAGATTGCCATAATATTAATATAAGATATTAATTGATTTTGAAAAATAGATTTATGGTAATAAGATAATTATAATCAGTATATGATATTGGCAAAATAAATTATAATTAAAGAGATAAATCAATCTAGTTGATTTTCCTTGTTATATTGGGAAAAAGTTTTCTTCTCTTCAACACCATATAGGGAGCCACTTCCTCTATATAAAGGAAGTGGGTGTCAAGCTCTTTTGTACATCACAATTGCAAGAGCTCATAGTTCTTGTGTAAAATAGAGAGCAATCCATAGTGAGTTTGTGAGGGAGGAAAAGGCCGGTCTAGCAACCGGAGTTTTCCAATAGCAATCAAGGAGGATTCGGCAAGGGGTTCGTGTGGATTAGCGATAGAGGCGGACGCGTGGGTTTGCTGCGCGCATTGAACTACTCTCCGTTGGCGGTCAAAGCGGCGATCTTATAGATCATTTAAGGTATAACCGTCAAACTACTTAACGTTTTTATTGCATTAAGCGAAGAGCGATCTAGAAAATGAAATCAAATTTTAAATTCATTTGCGTTAAACTAGTGATTTCCTAACACAATCTTGTCACGTATCTTCAGACGTTACACAAGTTCATTTAAACCCAAGATTGAAGTGGCCGGTTGCCATTCCAATCTATAACTCCTTTATACAAGTAAGCTTCTTGTACTCTTTCCATTTTACTTTCTTTATTGTTGGTGAGAAAACCTATGATCCTCACTGATAGCTCCATTGAAGCTCTGTTCGATTCCGAGCCAGATTCGGAAGACGAAATCTCCCAGGGTTAACTTTGAGACTCCCCCCTCCACCAGCCCAAAACTCTGTTCCCAAACCTTTAATTAATCGTAAAGGATTTGAAACCCTTGTTTTAGTCCCCCGGCACGATCCATCCTACGCCTAACCTCCACGCTCCTCTGGCACTTCCAAATTTGTCTTGACCTTGAAAGCTCATATGGCCCTAAAATCCCAAGCTGCCTGTCATGGGATTGATACCAAATTGACCCACAAGGATGTAGCTTCCCTCTGTAAGCAGTACAACCTGGAGAATCCCCTGTTCAAACCCATAGTTCCTGCTCCTGGCGTATATGCCTATCAAGCTCCGGCCGGCTGCTGTGCCGTCTACAAGGAGCAGCTCCTCTGTGGCCTCAGGTTTCTCATTTGTCCAGCCATACTGGCCGTCTTAGAGCATTATGGGCTAGGTATGGCCCATATTGTTCCGAACGGTATAAGGGCTATAGTTGGTTTCGCTATTTGGTGCCGGTGCGCTTGCATCCCCTTCACTGTTCGGACATTCCGACTCTTCTATCAATGCAAACAAGTGCCGGATCAGGCTGGGTATTATAGTTTTCCCAACAGGAGATTTTTACAAAGAGGTCGATTTACGAGAAAGTCGAATCTTCTTACAAGGGATGGAAATCGATTCTTCTTTATATGCCCCTTGTGAGACCTAAACCTAACCTTGGAAAGCGGCGCGGAAAGGTAGCGGACATTACCAGGCTATCTGAGATCCTAACCGGCGAGTGTGCCGGGTCAAATTGTAGCTCTAGTGCGGTGAGTCGAAGTCGTATTCCTCGGGGAAAACATGGTAATTCTTTTAAGTGGGGTTAAACACCAAGAAGCTATTATTAACTTTCGATCTAAGTCGCAGATTTTACTTTTCTTGGGTTAGATTATGTTAGTAGTTAGATTGTTAGAGTTAGATGTTAGTAAAAGCAGTAAATAAATACAAATAGATATATAGATATATTTTTGGATCTAGCCAAGAATACTTTCTTGAATCAATATCTTTTAGTAGAAATAAATGAGGCAGATCTTACTTTATTCAAGGTGTAAATTATATATGAATCGGTGTACTCTTAAGCTAGACAACTCCTCCTCACACAGCGTATGAAATTGTCATATGTCAAATGTCATCGAGTCAAGGTCCACAAGCGCCCCATGCTAATCTTAGTTAGTACGAGCAGTGCAGTACAAATCTACCCCGGATAAAAGAGGTTATTCCGTTCGTCAGACGGCCGATGTTATTCAAGAGGCTCCGGTTGTCAAGCGGATCGATTTAACACAAGCGGTGTAGTTTCAATTAAGCGTGATTTTAACATTATTAAGATCTAAGTACAAATTTCAATAAGATTCATCTTTCCAGGACAAATCGCCCCGGGTAGGAAATAGGATTACATTAATCAGGCGGCCATTTTACCCTCCGGTTTTCTATTTTTACTCATATCGACTTCTCTACGGTCGATTACATTGGTATTCATCATGATTGATTACGTCATTCGAATATATTATCAATACGTTGCAAAATAGAAAAAGATTCATTATAATTAGTTTTAATCATGATTGCAGTCGATCATTCATATTACCAAAAGATTAACTAATTGATTCATATCTTGGCTAGACATATTTTTAGTTTAACATAGTATAGATAGATATATATATATATATATATATATATATATATATATATATATATATATATATATATATATGTATATATAAATAAACAACAAAAGTAATAACTTGATAAAATTACCCGTTAAGTGCAAATCAAAGCCGTATTCTCTGAAAATAACAACTTCTTCAATAACAACTCTCGGTAATTCTCTAGAGCATTACAATGATACTACTTTTATTTATAAAAACATATATACATACATAGACATATGTATATACGGGCCCGAAAATAAAATAAAGCGAGAAAGAGATGAAGAAACGAAGATGAAGAAGAGGGAATGGAAGAAATGGGAGGAGGTGGAGAAGAGATCTTGGCCAAGAGTGGCCAAGATGGGGCAGAAAGATCAATGGAGATGGAGGAGTTTATATAGGAGAAGGGTGTATATGGGAGGTTTATTTGGGAGAGGTGAGAAGTTTGTTGTGAGGAGGTTGTATTTGGGAGGAATTATCTCCATTTAGCATGTGGGATAATCTTGGAGAATATTTGCCATCATGTGGAGGTGGTGAGTCATGTAGTAGCATGTGAAGTTTGTTACAAGAAATCATTACATGCCACATGCAAGTAACATGCAAGGAACATGCAAGGAACCTCCTAAAATCTCGGTTCGTCGAAGTTCAAATGTATTCGGTATAATAATCATAACTTTAGTTGTAGACCTCCGATTGGCGTGATTCAAAATGCGTTGGAAAGATCATTTTAGTATCTACAACTTGCATCAAGAACTCTTCCCCAGAAAACGCCTCTAAGTTGGGTCAAATTTCCATCGAGAACTGGTTACGGTAGAAGCACGTAGAACAATTTGATCCGTTTTGAACTTGTAAGCTTGTGGCATCTTCTTCTATCCCTCAAAACATGTCGTTACGTGGAATCTTGGTCAATGAATAATCCTGCAATGAACCACCAAAATACCAAACGTAAATCCGACACGACACTCCGGTTACTAAACCGTTACAAAAACTAATAAAAAACTTATAAAAATACGATAATTTATATAATAACTACTACTTATACATTTGGATAAAACTAAGTAATTTTGACTTGATTTGATACAATAATGCTCAAAATGGTATCAATATTGGGGTAAAATGTCGTAATAATGATCATAAATTTATCTCTCATCACAACCCCCTACTTAGCTTTTGGTCGTCCTCGATCAAAACAAGCGATAAAACAAAATGAATAAGAGATAAATTCATGAAGATATAAGGTATAAGGAACAACTAGATAATACAACCATTAGAATTACAACCAGGCTTTAACCTCAATATAAGTGTATAACAGAGTGTGTGTGTGACAAGCCTTTTCAATTTCCACTATCCTCTCTTGAATAAATCAAGCAAAACACACAAATATCCATTGAGAGACATTACTAATGACTTTCTAGGTATAGCGATATGATTCCACACAAAGTTCTTCCGAGTACTTATTAGGATAATCCCTAAAGCATATCATTGAGTTTATCTTTGGGGATAGTGAGGAAGATAGCTAAGTTTTCAACCACGCTAATGTTTTTTTTCTTTTGATGAACTTAATTTCACATGTGTAACATATGCCTTCATTCCAGCAATAGGGCGTTTAGTGATAACACCCTATTTGGACTTCTATCATCGAGCGATCGGGAGCTTTTAAACCTCGTAGTGATATAGGGCGTTTCGTGATAAGCGCCCTTTGCACTCAAATCATTGGTAGCTACAACCGACATATAGATAGTTCATCTTTATTTTAATTCCACTTAACTTATATCCTTTCTATCACATTCAAACCTTGGATATTCACGATTACACGTTCAAAAGTTAGGTACTAAATTCTTTATTATTATCTAGAATAACCACTAGGATCTTGAATGGATCTGATTTAAAAATTTCGTCTCAATATCAAAGGCTTACGTGAAGGAATTCATGTTACACAAATATATTTGGAATTACAATGCACTTACGGTTCACGTTGGTTATACACATCCAAATTGATCATTATATCTTCAAATCCATGAAATATACACCTTATACAATTTATTTTAATCAACTAAATAATGCTCGAAAAATCAAAAACTAAGGGATTTATTGATACAAAATAAACATTAATTCCATTGCTAGACCAACGACTCCACTCCCCACTTACGAACTTACATTGTCCTCAATGTAAAGTGAGTGTAAATAAGATTGTTGGGAAAGCAATGGTGCACTAAAACAAGTCAAAACAAATACTCGGATGATAAAAGGGTGGGTGGGTGGGTCAAAGTTATGACCTCCACAATTCCATAGTATTTGAACTAATACATGTCATACATTATTTCAAATTTAAAACATACTAGATCATGATATGAAATATGTGACAAAGTATTAACTCACGAGTCTTTTATACCCAAATCCTCAAGGGTTATTTCAAATCGTTCTAACAATCTAAGTCCAAGAAATGATGCATTTGAATTTTTCTTTTTTTCCATCAGGATTTTCGGATAACCACCTAATCGTTTCCGTTTAATGTCATTCAAACATTCATCATAAGACTTGGTGAAACAAAATGAAAATCAATCCTAAGTATTAGCAAAGTATCATCCAAAGTATGAGTAATTATTATATTTAACATTTTACGAAATTTTGCCTCCGGTGGCGCTTTTAGTTAACGTCGTTTGCTCGACCAAAATGATAAGGATTAACAAATATAATATACTAAACAAAGCGGGATACTTCTAACAATTACTCACAAAAGCACGTAACAATTAAGCACATAATCCACTAAAAATAAATGCTTAAGGAGTAAAAGGAAGGATAGTACCCGTCATTGACTACATTTATAGTCTATAGCGAGACTTTACCGTGCTTGATTTTTAAAGGCTTTGGTGGTGGGTCATCCTCACGCACCGCATCCTTCTTCAATACCGGTTTCCAACGAGAGGTTAGACAATTCCCACCAATCAAGCGATTCTTGACATTTTCCTTTGATTTTCGAGCTTTAGGTTTGCGAGCTTTCACATTATTCTTTGAGTCATCTTCTTCAATTACTGCGTGTTAGTACAATCACGACAAAAAAAAAAAAAACACAACAAAGTGTACACACAAGAACAAGATTCTAGTGTAATGCATGGATATTTCAATGAATTGTAAGTGTTGAAGACAAGCGCTCTCATGATTAACTCCCAAACTTCTCCCTTACTAAAATCGTCAAGAAAACATACATACTTTTTATCCAACTTCATCATTGTAATAGGGATAGAATGTATACCTCCCTTACCCTTGTCATTAGATGAATATGGTAAAGATTCCTCGAATATTTGTGTTTCATCATTCTGTGCCTTTTTCTTCAAAATATGCATTGGATATGGTGTTTCTTATATCTGGTTGAACCGAGATGAATTTGGGTTGAAATTTGGATAAGGTTCGGTTTGAATTGGCCCTTTCAAACTTGGTTCCTTCCAACTTTGCTTCCAATTCGATTATTTCTATTTTTATTTTATTTATTAATATTCCCTTGGGCATGATCAAGCCCTCGTTCGGTGTTTCATCACTAGTTTGAGTCATTCTCGTATTTCGATTTGAAAATGATACTTGGTCGGGATTTCCTGGTGATATGACAGCGTTTACTCTACTCTTAGCGCTTTTTCGTAAGTGTTTAAATCAGGCCTATAAGGAGTGAGTGGGGCCTTACCATACGGTCATCAACTATCGAAAAATAGAAAAATAACTTGAAATAGATAAAACACTGAATCGGATGGTGTTTCATTCTTGATTTCGGCCCGTTTCATAACTCGATTTGACAATTCTTGTGGAATAGAAAATATCGAATAGAAAATAACACGAAATCGATAAAAAAAAACCACAACTTTTTTTCTCTCGGTAATTACGAGTCCACTCGTATTTACGAATGTATTTTATTTTATTTTTTAATTGGTATCTTACCAATAGGTAGGTACCAACAAAAATAAGCGAACGCGTTTACTTTCTACTATCGAAAATAGAAAATAACTCGAAATTGGTAGAAGAAGAAAATTGGTAACTAAAGAAGGTAGATACCAGCGGAAAATAAAAAAGAAATGTGATAAGAAGAGTGTTGACTTATCCTCGAGAATTTTGAGCTAATACAAGTAGTAACCCTAGACACAAAGAAAGAAATTAGCGGCGTTTTCCCGGCAGCGGCGCCAAAATCTTGACAGACCTAAACCTAACCTTGGGAAGCGGCGCCGAGAAGGTAGCGGACATTTACAGGCTATCTGAGATCTAAACGGCGGTGTACCGGGTCAAATTGTAGCTCTAGTGCGGTGAGTCGGTCGTATTCCTCGAGGGAAAACATGGTAATTCTTTTAAGTGGGGTTAAACACCAAGAAGCTATTATTAACTTTCGATCTAAGTCGCATGATATTTTTACTTTTCTGGGTTAGATTATGTTAGTAGTTAGATTGTTAGAGTTAGATGTTAGTAAAGCAGATAAATAAATACAAATAGATATATAGATATATTTTGGATCTAGCCAAGAATACTTTCTTGAATCAATATCTTTTAGTAGAAATAAATGAGGCAGATCTTCCTTTATTCAAGGTGTAAATTATATATGAATCGGTGTACTCTTAAACTAGACAACTCCTCATCTCACGGCGTATGAAATTGTCA
Source organism: Gentiana macrophylla (assembly GCA_026214975.1). Taxonomy (NCBI): domain Eukaryota; kingdom Viridiplantae; phylum Streptophyta; class Magnoliopsida; order Gentianales; family Gentianaceae; genus Gentiana; species Gentiana macrophylla. The sequence goes on along the minus strand of CM047810.1, from coordinate 116,924,745 downwards.
TATGTCAAATGTCATCGATCCAAGGTCCACAAGCGCCCCATGCTAATCTTAGTTAGTACGAGCAGTGCAGTACAAATCTACCCCGGATAAAAGAGGTTATTCCGTTCGTCAGACGGCCGATGTTATTCAAGAGGCTCCGGTTGTCAAGCGGATCGATTTAACACAAGCGGTGTAGTTTCAATTAAAATGTGATTTTAACATTATTAAGATCTAAGTACAAATTTCAATAAGATTCATCTTTCCAGGACAAATCGCCCCGGGTAGGAAATAGGATTACATTAATCAGGCGGCCATTTTACCCTCGGTTTTCTATTTTTACTCGTATCGACTTCTACGGTCGATTACATCGCCAGGTTATATGTGGTATTCATCATGATTGATTCGTCATTCGAATATATTATCAATACGTTGCAAAATAGAAAAAGATTCATTATAATTAGTTTTAATCATGATTACAGAGTCGATCATTCATATTACCAAAAGATTAACTAATTGATTCATATCTTGGCTAGACATATTTTTAGTTTAACATAGTGATAGATATATATATATATATATATATATATATATATATATATATATATATATATATATATATATATATATATATGTATATATAAATAAACAACAAAAGTAATAACTTGATAAAATTACCCGTTAAGTGCAAATCAAAGCCGTATTCTCTGAAAATAACAACTTCTTCAATAACAACTTTCTCGGTAATTCTCTAAGAGCATTACAACATGATTACTACTTTTATTTATAAAAACATATATACATACATAGACATATGTATATACGGGCCCGAAAATAAAATAAAAGCGAGAAAGAGATGAAGAAACGAAGATGAAGAAGAGGGAATGGAAGAAATGGGAGGAGGTGGAGAAGAGATCTTGGCCAAGAGTGGCCAAGATGGGGCAAGAAAGATCAATGGAGATGGAGGAGTTTATATAGGAGAAGGGTGTATATGGGAGGTTTATTTGGGAGAGGTGAGAAGTTTGTTGTGAGGAGGTTGTATTTGGGAGGAATTATCTCCATTTAGCATGTGGGATAATCTTGGAGAATATTTGCCATCATGTGGAGGTGGTGAGTCATGTAGTAGCATGTGAAGTTTGTTACAAGAAATCATTACATGCCACATGCAAGTAACATGCAAGGAACATGCATGGAACCTCCTAAAATCTCGGTTCGTCCCGAAGTTCCAGCTGTTCGGTATAATAATCATAACTTTAGTTGTAGACCTCCGATTGACGTGATTCAAAATGCGTTGGAAAGATCATTTTAGTATCTACAACTTTCATCAAGAACTCTTCCCCAGAAAACGCCTCTAAGTTGGGTCAAATTTCCATCGAGAACTGGTTACGGTAGAAGCACGTAGAACAATTTGATCCGTTTTGAACTTGTAAGCTTGTGGCATCTTCTTCTATCCCTCAAAACATGTCGTTACGTGGAATCTTGGTCAATGAATAATCCTGCAATGAACCACCAAAATACCAAACGTAAATCCGACACGACACTCCGGTTACTAAACCGTTACAAAAACTAATAAAAAACTTATAAAAATACGATAATTTATATAATAACTACTACTTATACATTTGGATAAAACTAAGTAATTTTGACTTGATTTGATACAATAATGCTCAAAATGGTATCAATATTGGGGTAAAATGTCGTAATAGTGATCATAAATTTATCTCTCATCACAACCCCTACTTAGCTTTTGGTGAGTCCTCGATCAAAACAAGCGATAAAACAAAATGAATAAGAGATAAATTCATGAAGATATAAGGTATAAGGAACAACTAGATAATACAACCATTAGAATTACAACCAGGCTTTAACCTCAATATAAGTGTATAGCAGTGTGTGTGTGACAAGCCTTTTCAATTTCCACTTATCCTCTCTTGAATAAATCAAGCAAAACACACAAATATCCATTCAGACATTACTAATGACTTTCCTAGGTATAGCGATATGATTCCACACAAAGTTCTTCCGAGTACTTATTAGGATAATCCACTAAAGCATATCATTCGGTTTATCTTTGGGGATAGTCGAGAAGATAGCTAAGTTTTCAACCACGCTTAATGTTTTTTTTTCTTTTGATGAACTTAATTTCACATGTGTAACATATGCCTTCATTCCAAAGCAATAGGGCGTTTCGTGATAACACCTAGTGGACTTCTATCATCGAGCGATCGGGAGCTTTTAAACCTCGTAGTGATATGGGGCGTTTCGTGATAACGCCTCTCGCACTCAAATCATTGGTAGCTACAACCGACATATAGATAGTTCATCTTTATTTTAATTCCACTTAACTTATATCCTTTCTATCACATTCAAACCTTGGATATTCACGATTACACGTTCAAAAGTTAGGTACTAAGTTCTTGTTATTATCTAGAATAACCACTAGGATCTTGAATGGATCTGATTTAAAAATTTCGTCTCAATATCAAAGGCTTACGTGAAGGAATTCATGTTACACAAATATATTTGGAATTACAATGCACTTACGGTTCACGTTGGTTATACACATCAAATTGATCATTATATCTTCAAATCCATGAAATATACACCTTATACAATTTATTTTAATCAACTAAATAATGCTCGAAAAATCAAAAACTAAGGGATTTATTGATACAAAATAAACATTAATTCCATTGCTAGACCAACGACTCCACTCCCCACTTACGAACTTACATTGTCCTCAATGTAAAGTGAGTGTAAATAAGTTGTTGGGAAAGCAATGGTGCACTAAAACAAGTCAAAACAAATACTCGGATGATAAAAAAGGGTGGGTGGGTGGGTCAAAGTTATGACCTCCACAATTCCATAGTATTTGAACTAATACATGTCATACATTATTTCAAATTTAAAACATACTAGATCATGATATGAAATATGTGACAAAGTATTAACTCTGAGTCTTTTATACCCAAATCCTCAAGGGTTATTTCAAATCGTTCTAACAATCTAAGTCCAAGAAATGATGCATTTGAATTTTTTCTTTTTTTTCCATCAGGATTTTCGGATAACCACCTAATCGTTCCCGTTTAATGTCATTCAAACATTCATCATAAGACTTGGTGAAACAAAATGAAAATCAATCCTAAGTATTAGCAAAGTATCATCCAAAGTATGAGTAATTATTATATTTAACATTTTTACGGGCTGCCTCCCGGTAGCGCTTTTGGTTAACGTCGTTTGCTCGACCAAAATGATAAGGATTAACAAATATAATATACTAAACAAAACGGGATACTTCTAACAATTACTCACAAAAGCACGTAACAATTAAGCACATAATCCACTAAAAATAAATGCTTAAGGAGTAAAAAGGAAGGATAGTACCCGTCATTGACTACATTTATAGTCTATAGCCGGACTTTACCGTGCTTGATTTTAAAGGCCTTTGGTGGTGGGTCATCCTCACGCACCGCATCCTTCTTCAATACCGGTTTCCAATGAGAGGTTAGACAATTCCCACCAATCCAAGCGATTCTTGACATTTTCCTTTGATTTTCGAGCTTTAGGTTTGCGAGCTTTCACATTATTCTTTGAGTCATCTTCTTCAATTACTGCGTGTTAGTACAATCACTGACAAAAAAAAAAAAAAACACAAAGTGTACACACAAGAACAAGATTCTAGTGTAATGCATGGATATTTCAATGAATTGTAAGTGTTGAAGACAACGCTCTCATGATTAACTCCCAAACTTCTCTCCTTACTAAAATCGTCAAGAAAACATACATACTTTTATCCAACTTCATCATTGTAATAGGGATAGAATGTATACCTCCCTTACCCTTGTCATTAGATGAATATGGTAAAGATTCCTCGAATGATTGTGTTTCATCATTCTGTACCTTTTTCTTCAAAATATGCATTGGATATGGTGTTTCCTTATCTGGTTGAACCGAGATGAATTTGGGTTGAAATTTGGATAAGGTTCGGTTTGAATTGGCCCTTTCAAACTTGGTTCCTTCCAACTGCTTGCTTCCAGTCGATTATTTCTATTTTTATTTTATTTATTAATATTCCCTTGGGCATGATCAAGCCCTCGTTCGGTGTTTCATCACTAGTTTGATCATTCTCGTATTTCGATTTGAAAATGATACTTGGTCGGGATTTCCTGGTGATATGACAGCGTTTACTCTACTCTTAGCGCCTTTCGTAAGTGTTTAAATCAGGCCTATAAGGAGTGAGTGGGGTCTTACCATACGGTCATCAACTATCGAAAAATAGAAAAATAACTTGAAATAGATAAAACACTGAATCGGATGGTGTTTCATTCTTGATTTCGCCCGTTTTCATAACTCGATTTGACAATTCTTGTGGAATAGAAAATATCGAATAGAAAATAACACGAAATCGATAAAAAAAAACCACAACTTTTTTTCTCTCGGTAATTACGAGTCCACTCGGTATTTACGAATGTATTTTATTTTATTTTTTAATTGGTATCTTACCAATAGGTAGGTACCAACAAAAATAAGCGAACGCGTTACTTTCTATTATCGAAAATAGAAAATAACTCGAAATTGGTAGAAGAAGAAAATTGGTAACTAAAGAAGGTAGATACCAACGGAAAATAAAAAAGAAATGTGATAAGAAGAGTGTTGACTTATCCTCGAGAATTTTGAGCTAATACAAGTAGTAACCACTAGACACAAAGAAAGAAATTAGCGGCGTTTTCCCGACAGCGGCGCCAAAATCTTGTGAACTAAACCTAACCTTGGAAAGCGGCGCGAGAAAGGCGACGGACATTACCTATGCTATCTGAGATCCTAACCGGCGCGGTGTGCCGGGTCAAATTGTAGCTCTAGTGCGGTGAGTCGGTCGTATTCCTCGGGAAAACATGGTAATTCTTTTAAGTGGGGTTAAACACCAAGAAGCTATTATTAACTTTCGATCTAAGTCATGGTTTTACTTTTTCTGGGTTAGATTATGTTAGTAGTTAGATTGTTAGAGTTAGATGTTAGTAAAGCAGTAAATAAATACAAATAGATATATAGATATATTTTTGGATCTAGCCAAGAATACTTTCTTGAATCAATATCTTTTAGTAGAAATAAATGAGACAGATCTTCCTTTATTCAAGGTGTAAATTATATATGAATCGGTGTACTCTTAAACTAGACAACTCCCTCATCACATGGCGTATGAAATTGTCATATGTCAAATGTCATCGATCCAAGGTCCACAAGCGCCCCATGCTAATCTTAGTTATTACGAGCAGTGCAGTACAAATCTAACCCGGATAAAAGAGGTTATTCCGTTAAATCCAGACGGCCGATGTTATTCAAGAGGCTCCGGTTGTCAAGCGGATCGATTTAACACAAGCGGTGTAGTTTCAATTAAAATGTGATTTTAACATTATTAAGATCTAAGTACAAATTTCAATAAGATTCATCTTTCCGGGACAAATCTGCCCCGGGTAGGAAATAGGATTACATTAATCAGGCGGCCATTTTACCCTCCGGTTTTCTATTTTTACTCATATCGACTTCTGCTGGTCGATTACATCGCCAGGAGTTATATGTGGTATTCATCATGATTGATTATGTCATTCGAATATATTATCAATACGTTGCAAAATAGAAAAAGATTCATTATAATTAGTTTTAATCATGATTGCAGTCGATCATTCATATTACCAAAAGATTAACTAATTGATTCATATCTTGGCTAGACATATTTTTAGTTTAACATAGTGATAGATATATATATATATATATATATATATATATATATATATGTATATATAAATAAACAACAAAAGTAATAACTTGATAAAATTACCCGTTAAGTGCAAATCAAAGCCGTATTCTCTGAAAATAACAACTTCTTCAATAACAACTTTCTGGTAATTCTCTCAGAGCATTACAATGAGTACTACTTTTATTTATAAAAACATATATACATACATAGACATATGTATATACGGACCCGAAAATAAAATAAAGCGAGAAAGAGATGAAAACGAAGATGAAGAAGAGAGGAATGGAAGAAATGGGAGGAGGTGGAGAAGAGATCTTGGCCAAGAGTGGCCAAGATGGGGCAAGAAAAGATCAATGGAGATGGAGGAGTTTATATAGGAGAAGGGTGTATATGGGAGGTTTATTTGGGAGAGGTGAGAAGTTTGTTGTGAGGAGGTTGTATTTGGGAGGAATTATCTCCATTTAGCATGTGGGATAATCTTGGAGAATATTTGCCATCATGTGGAGGTGGTGAGTCATGTAGTAGCATGTGAAGTTTGTTACAAGAAATCATTACATGCCACATGCAAGTAACATGCAAGGAACATGCAAGGAACCTCCTAAAATCTCGGTTCGTCCCGAAGTTCCAGCTGTTCGGTATAATAATCATAACTTTAGTTGTAGACCTCCGATTGACGTGATTCAAAATCGTTGGAAAGATCATTTTAGTATCTACAACTTTCATCAAGAACTCTTCCCAGAAAACGCCTCTAAGTTGGGTCAAATTTCCATCGAGAACTGGTTACGGTAGAAAGCGTAGAACAATTTGATCCGTTTTGAACTTGTAAGCTTGTGGCATCTTCTTCTATCCCTCAAAACATGTGAATTACGTGGAATCTTGGTCAATGAATAATCACTGCAATGAACCACCAAAATACCAAGCGTAAATCCGACCACGACACTCGAGTTACTAAACCGTTACAAAAACTAATAAAAAACTTATAAAAATACGATAATTTATATAATAACTACTACTTATACATTTGGATAAAACTAAGTAATTTTGACTTGATTTGATACAATAATGCTCAAAAATGGTATCAATATTGGGGTAAAATGTCGTAATAATGATCATAAATTTATCTCTCATCACAACCCCTACTTAGCTTTTGGTCGTCCTCGATCAAAACAAGCGATAAAACAAAATGAATAAGAGATAAATTCATGAAGATATAAGGTATAAGGAACAACTAGATAATACAACCATTAGAATTACAACCAGGCTTTAACCTCAATATAAGTGTATATGAGTGTGTGTGTGACAAGCCTTTTCAATTTCCACTATCCTCTCTTGAATAAATCAAGCAAAACACACAAATATCCATTGAGACAGCCACTAATGACTTTCCTAGGTATAGCGATATGAGTTCCACACAAAGTTCTTCCGAGTACTTATTAGGATAATCCTAAAGCATATCATTCGGTTTATCTTTGGGGATAGTGAGGAAGATAGCTAAGTTTTCAACCACGCTTAATGTTTTTTTTTTTTCTTTTGATGAACTTAATTTCACATGTGTAACATATGCCTTCATTCCCAAAGCAATAGGGCGTTTCGTGATAACACCCTATTTGGACTTCTATCATCGAGCGATCGGGAGCTTTTAAACCTCATAGTGATATAGGACGTTTCGTGATAACGCCCTACTGCACTCAAATCATTGGTAGCTACAACCGACATATAGATAGTTCATCTTTATTTTAATTCCACTTAACTTATATCCTTTCTATCACATTCAAACCTTCAGATATTCACAGTACACGTTCAAAAGTTAGGTACTAAGTTACTGTTATTATCTAGAATAACCACTAGGATACTGAATGGATACAGTTTAAAATTTTCGTCTCAATATCAAAGGCTTACGTGAAGGAATTCATGTTACACAAATATATTTGGAATTACAATGCACTTACGGTTCACGTTGGTTATACACATCCAAATTGATCATTATATCTTCAAATCCATGAAATATACACCTTATACAATTTATTTTAATCAACTAAATAATGCTCGAAAAATCAAAAACTAAGGGATTTATTGATACAAAATAAACATTAATTCCATTGCTAGACCAACGACTCCACTCCCCACTTACGAACTTACATTGTCCTCAATGTAAAGTGAGTGTAAATAAGATTGTTGGGAAAGCAATGGTGCACTAAAACAAGTCAAAACAAATACTCGGATGATAAAAAAGGGTGGGTGGGTGGGTGGGTCAAAGTTATGACCTCCACAATTCCATAGTATTTGAACTAATACATGTCATACATTATTTCAAATTTAAAACATACTAGATCATGATATGAAATATGTGACAAAGTATTAACTCTACGAGTCTTTTATACCCAAATCCTCAAGGGTTATTTCAAATCGTTCTAACAATCTAAGTCCAAGAAATGATGCATTTGAATTTTTCTTTTTTTCCATCGAGGATTTTAGGATAACCACTAATCGTTCCCGTTTAATGTCATTCAAACATTCATCATAAGACTTGGTGAAACAAAATGAAAATCAATCCTAAGTATTAGCAAAGTATCATCCAAAGTATGAGTAATTATTATATTTAACATTTTACGGGCTGCCTCCGGTAGCGCTTTTAGTTAACGTCGTTTGCTCGACCAAAATGATAAGGATTAACAAATATAATATACTAAACAAAGCGGGATACTTCTAACAATTACTCACAAAAGCACGTAACAATTAAGCACATAATCCACTAAAAATAAATGCTTAAGGAGTAAAAGGAAGGATAGTACCCGTCATTGACTACATTTATAGTCTATAGCGGACTTTACCGTGCTTGATTTTTAAGGCTTTGGTGGTGGGTCATCCTCACGCACCGCATCCTTCTTCAATACCGGTTTCCAACAGAGGTTAGACAATTCCCACCAATCAAGCGATTCTTGACATTTTCCTTTGATTTTCGAGCTTTAGGTTTGCGAGCTTTCACATTATTCTTTGAGTCATCTTCTTCAATTACTGCGTGTTAGTACAATCCAGCGAAAAAAAAAAAAAAAAAAACACAAAGTGTACACACAAGAACAAGATTCTAGTGTAATGCATGGATATTTCAATGAATTGTAAGTGTTGAAGACAACGCTCTCATGATTAACTCCCAAACTTCTCCTTACTAAAATCGTCAAGAAAACATACGTACTTTTTATCCAACTTCATCATTGTAATAGGGATAGAATGTATACCTCCCTTACCCTTGTCATTAGATGAATATGGTAAAGCTTCCTCGAATATTTGTGTTTCATCATTCTGTACCTTTTCTTCAAAATATGCATTGGATATGGTGTTGCCTTATACTGGTTGAACCGAGATGAATTTGGGTTGAAATTTGGATAAGGTTCGGTTTGAATTGGCCCTTTCAAACTTGGTACCTTCCAACTTTGCTTCCAATTCGATTATTTCTATTTTTATTTTATTTATTAATATTCCTTGGGCATGATCAAGCCCTCGTTCGGGTGTTTCATCACTAGTTTTGAGTCATTCTCGTATTTCGATTTGAAAATGATACTTGGTCGGGATTTCCTGGTGATATGACGCGTTTACTCTCTACTCTTAGCGCCTTTCGTAAGTGTTTAAATCAGGCCTATAAGGAGTGAGTGGGGCCTTACCATACGGTCATCAACTATCGAAAAATAGAAAAATAACTTGAAATAGATAAAACTGAATCGGATGGTGTTTCATTCTTGATTTCGGCCGTTTTCATACTTTCGATTTGACAATTCTTGTGGAATAGAAAATATCGAATAGAAAATAACACGAAATCGATAAAAAAACCACAACTTTTTTTCTCTCGGTAATTACGAGTCCACTCGGTATTTACCGAATGTATTTTATTTTATTTTTTAATTGGTATCTTACCAATAGGTAGGTACCAACAAAAATAAACGAACGCGTTACTTTCTACTATCGAAAATGAAAATAACTCGAAATTGGTAGAAGAAGAAAATTGGTAACTAAAGAAGGTAGATACCAGCGGAAAAAAAAAGAAATGTGATAAGAAGAGTGTTGACTTATCCTCGAGAATTTTGAGCTAATACAAGTAGTAACCCTAGACACAAAGAAAGAAATTAGCGGCGTTTTCCCGACAGCGGACCCAAAATCTTGTGAGACCTAAACCTAACCTTGGAAGCGGCGCGCCGAGAAAGGTAGCGGACATTACAGGCTATGAGATCTAACCGGCGGTGTGCCGGGTCAAATTGTAGCTCTAGTGCGGTGAGTCAGTCATATTCTCGAGGAAAACATGGTAATTCTTTTAAGTGGGGTTAAACACCAAGAAGCTATTATTAACTCGATCTAAGTCGCGATTTTACTTTTCTGGGTTAGATTATGTTAGTAGTTAGATTGTTAGAGTTAGATGTTAGTAAAGCAGTAAATAAATACAAATAGATATATAGATATATTTTTGGATCTAGCCAAGAATACTTTCTTGAATCAATATCTTTTAGTAGAAATAAATGAGGCAGATCTTCCTTTATTCAAGGTGTAAATTATATATGAATCGGTGTACTCTTAAGCTAGACAACTCCTCACACTTTGGCGTATGAAATTGTCATATGTCAAATGTCATCAGTCCAAGGTCACAATTGCCCCATGCTAATCTTAGTTAGTGCGAGCAGTGCAGTACAAATCTACCCGGATAAAAGAGGTTATTCCGTTAAGTCAGGCGGCGATGTTATTCAAAGCTCACGGTTGTCAAGCGGATCGATTTAACACAAGCGGTGTAGTTTCAATTAAAGCTGTGATTTTAACATTATTAAGATCTAAGTACAAATTTCAATAAGATTCATCTTTCCAGGACAAATCGCCCCGGGTAGGAAATAGGATTCCGTTAATCAGGCGGCCATTTTACCCTCGGTTTTCTATTTTTACCCATATCGACTTCTCACGGTCGATTACATCGCCTTGAGTTATATGTGGTATTCATCATGATTGATTACGTCATTCGAATATATTATCAATACGTTGCAAAATAGAAAAAGATTCATTATAATTAGTTTTAATCATGATTACGAGTCGATCATTCATTTTTGCAAAAGATTAACTAATTGATTCATATCTTGGCTAGACATATTTTTAGTTTAACATATAGATGATATATATATATATATATATATATATATATATATATATATATATATATATAAACAACAAAAGTAATAACTTGATAAAATTACCCGTTAAGTGCAAATCAAAGCCTTATTCTCTGAAAATAACAACTTCTTCAATAACAACTTTCTGGTAATTCTCTCAGAGCATTACAAGCAGTACTACTTTTATTTATAAAAACATATATACATACATAGACATATGAATATACGGGCCGAAAATAAAATAAAAGCGAGAAAGAGATGAAGAGCGTAGATGAAGAAGAGGGAATGGAAGAAATGGGAGGAGGTGGAGAAGAGATCTTGGCCAAGAGTGGCCAAGATGGGGCAAGAAAGATCAATGGAGATGGAGGAGTTTATATAGGAGAAGGGTGTATATGGGGAGGTTTATTTGGGAGAGGTGAGAAGTTTGTTGTGAGGGAGGTTGTATTTGGGGAGGAATTATCTCCATTTAGCATGTGGGATAATCTTGGAGAATATTTGCCATCATGTGGAGGTGGTGAGTCATGTAGTAGCATGTGAAGTTTGTTACAAGAAATCATTACATGCCACATGCAAGTAACATGCAAGGAACATGCAAGGAACCTCCTAAAATCTCGGTTCGTCGAAGTTCGGCTTTATTCGGTATAAAAATCATAAGCTTGAGTTGTAGACCTCCGATTGGCGTGATTCAAAATCGTTGGAAATAACATTTTAGTATCTACAACTTTCATCAAGAACTCTTCCCAGAAAACGCCTCTAAGTTGGGTCAAATTTCCATCGAGAATTGGTTATGGTAGAAGCACATAGAACAATTTGATCCGTTTTGAACTTGTAAGCTTGTGGCATCTTCTTCTATCCTCAAAACATGTCGATTCACGTGGAATCTTGGTCAATGAATAATCTGCAATGAACCACCAAAATACCAAGCGTAAATCCGACCACGACACTCGGTTACTAAACCGTTACAAAAACTAATAAAAAACTTATAAAAATACGATAATTTATATAATAACTACTACTTATACATTTGGATAAAACTAAGTAATTTTGACTTGATTTGATACAATAATGCTCAAAATGGTATCAATATTGGGGTAAAATGTCGTAATAATGATCATAAATTTATCTCTCATCAGCCCTGAGGTGGAAGCCAACCTAGGTAGATGGAATTCTGGCGACCTGGGAAGCGATCCCTGACCAACGGATGTAGACAAGAAGCTGATAGATGACATTCGGAAAAGTGGCGTCTATATCGGTGCGAAGAAGTTTTCCTCTCAAATGATTGAATCGGCTCGACTGCCGACGGCTGGACCTGATCCATATAGGGAATTAACCAGGGCGGAGTATAGAACTCATAGGACCTTTATTTTTGCTGTCAAGTTTATGAAATGTTTGTACTAACCTTCTTGTGCCTTCCTTTTGACAGTGTCTTTTGCTGAGCTGGTAGCGGATGTTGATGAGGAGGAGGAGGTTCCCTTCCAGGCCCATCTTGAACAATACTCCGAGAGGACCGAGAGTACCGACTTGGGTGCTACCTGGTCAACCGGGAACTTACTAACTCTTGAGACGACTAGGGCCTTGCATGAGCGTTCGGAGGATGCCCCGGTTTCCTCTGTCCCAGTCACTCCCATGGAGGTGGAGGATGAGGAGGAAATAGGAGAGGAGCTGATGACGGTCAAATCGGTACCATTATTTACCATCAATCTACCCCAGATTTGTGTTCTCAATGGGGTAATATGTATGAAATCATGAGTAAATTAGCTAAATGTCATTAAGCCACGTCTGGGGTGACAAAATTGGTATTATGCGTATTAACCGTGTATTTTGTGCGTTATTTGCTAGAAATAGAAGCTACTATGTGTGCTCTAGTTTTATTGACAGATGAACGAGTGTTCGAAGCATCATGTGGGCTGAATATGAAGATCAATCGATAGAGAGAAGCTGACGGATTTGAAGGTTGAAGTGTTTCGAGCGGAGATTGGACCCGACAATCTGTTTGGTGATCTTGCAATGCAGTTTCCGAAGATTTACAAGACGAATTGGGCTTGGACTTCTACATTAAAGTTGTAGGTCATGAAACAAGGATTCTAACACACTTTGAATCACCCAAATCAAAGTTACGTAGGCCAAGTTATGGTCCAAATACTGAAGCTGGGCCTAGGGTATTCCAAGTTAAGTCAGCAGCAGGAAAAAGACAAAAATACCCTCGGTAAACCGGGAGTTACCCGCGGTTTACCGAGGCCCAGAATCTTCCAGAAACTCATTTTCTTGTCCTCCAAGCATTGTGTTTACCCCTAAGTCGGTTTATACACCTATATAAAATCATTAGAGCTGCGAAATTGTAATCATCCATCCATTCATCTTCCATTCTCTCATTCATTCATAGATCTATTCATAAATTAGATACAATGTAGTCTTTTGGTTACAAATTCTTCTTTTCTTTCTTGCAAATAAGTCATGAGTCTTTCATTATTGAATTGTGCTTGGTTTACGATCTTCATGGATCCTCTTGAATCGCCGGAGGGAGAGAGAATAGAAGAGTACATCTGTTCTTCATCATGGGTAAGATCTATTCCAATGTTTTATTTCTTTCTTAGATTCATGATTGTTCTTGTGTTAGATCTAGATTATGCTTGCATTTAATCATCTATTAATTAATTAAACGAACCTTAATCTTTATTCGATTCGTTAATATGAAATGCAGAATTATGGGTTGCGCTCTTCAGATCTTCGACGGTCTTTATCGCTAGATTTAGATACATAGTGAATCCTAATTTTGTGGTTCGGCGTCAGCTACGTTGATCGATAGATTTAATTTACATGTTAGTAGCCTGATCAACTATTTGCATGTTATCGTAAATTAACATGAAGGACTGTTAGTGAAGTGTTAATTAGGACATTATCTTGATGGACCCTAGGAACGTGATGGTCAATGTCGACAGCTGTCTAGGAGGGTTTTCGGTATGAGTTAGCGCTCAATATCGACAGTTCTAGTTCTTTATGCGTATGGGCTATTACGGACCAATTACGGAGGGTAGCTTGCGTATAGATTGTCTACTGCTATTGTCGGAGTTGATAGGGTTAGGAATTGCACCCATAGCTTAATTACAAATATTGATCAGATAAGGATTAAGGGGAGATTAGTTATGAATAGTTTGGTTAGTGCATTTTCAATATATGATTGACCATGAGTTTATTTGCATCTCTTTTATATATTGTCTATTTATGTTGGTCAATGACCACCCTATCCGGTTGACCTATAAATTGTGGTGATGTTTAACATTATTAAATAATAGTCTCTGTGGGATCAACCTTGACTCGCTCTTACTATACTACGATTGACCTATTACTCTTGCTAGTACGTCGTGTGTATTAGTGAATTGCACACGCGATCAAGTTTTTGGCGCCGTTGCCGGGGACTAATTATTTAATTGTTAGACATAGCCATTAATTGATGGTTAATCTTTTTTATCATTTTTTCTTTCTTTCTTTTCGATAATTGAATAAAATTGTGAAGGTTTTTTTCATCGCCATGTTCATGAAATTTGTTGAGCAAAGGATGTGCGGGAGTTTTTTTACTTCGCATGATTATTCGGTTATTATTTCAAGTCTTGAGTCTTATAATAGTTTTGTTGTGTTTAAGTAATTAAGTTCTTATGTATTGGCTTAAATTGTTTATTGCACTTCTTCCATTTAGTTGTGCTATTTACTACCACATGACATAATGATTTTATTACTTATTCGCGTGTCGTGGTAATAATGGTCTTTGAGCAAGAATTGTTTGTATTAGCTGACCTAGTGCAGATTAGTCCTTTGGAGAAGACAACTTTGGTTCCAGTTCAATGATATGATTTGCTTCAGACGGTTAGCCGAGTTCTTCTATTTTCCAAAGCTAAGTGTTCTTCTTCTTCCTACTTTTTTTTGCTTTACTTTTCACATTGGGGACATGTTGAGTTTTAAAGTGGGGGGTAGGCATAACACTTAGTTTGAAAAATTGAGACACATTTATGCGCTTACTTTTGTGAATTTCGATTTTTTGAATTGAATGAAATAGAAACCTTAAATCGTTGAAAGTGCTTAATTACATACTTAATTCATTAATGATGAATAAGGAGTTTGTCAACTATTTGAAGTAGTGGTTTATTAATCATCTATCTTGTTGTGGAATCGACCTTTTGAAGCACGTACAACTCATTTTTTTTCAGTGTGTAGTATAGATGACGCATTATTCAATTTAGTATGGAAGAATGAGCATGTGTTATTGATAACGGTCATTTTATGCCCGTTATTCTATTACCATTATCCCCGATTCTAGTTTAAAGGAGCTATAATAGAGTAATAATAAGTCGTAATACGCTTAATTTGCATATGCCGAGAGTTACGATTCATTATTGTGTATTAAGAGGTTTTATTATATTATTTGATGTTCTGATTGTGTTTCATGATATATTTGTAGTAACTCATTTGGGAGCACAAGGATGGACTTCGGAGAAGCTTTGATGGATCACAGGCGAGTTGAAAGCCCAAGACAAAGAGGAAGAAACCCGAGGAGCATGTAAGGCTCGGTCGGCCGAGCCTATGCATTCGATCGACCGAGTGGGCCTATAGTCGGCCAGGAGTCCGGCACAATGTTTGAGGCGGTTAGGGTTGATAGTGTCGGCATTTTAAGTCGGTTTTCTATGTAAATTTGAGGCTCTATATAAACACAAGTCCTTTGTATTTTTATGATGCATTCACCAATATCAATTCATATATACAAATAAGAAAATAAGGATTTATTAGGCTTGTGGAGGAGTGAGAGGTGCAAACATGTAAGCCCTAGTTCTTCATCTTGTTTTCTTTTAGTAATCAATTTCCCAATTATGCCTTGATTGTTTGAGTAGTTATTCATATCTAGATGATGTAGATCTAGGATATGGCGTTAGAGGCGATGGTGATACGCTTGTCATGAGGATCCCGTACCTACGTCCTCTACCTAATATCTATGGATGAATCGTGTGTTTAAATTCGTGTGTATTTAGATTAATTTATATGATGTCACGATGATTCGCTATATAATCCGATTCGTATGTGAAGCGAGAAATATATTCGGGGATGGAATGCACAGGGAGTTAAGCACTCGGGTGACCGAGAGGTGTCACTCGGTCGACCGAGAGCACTGTTCGGTCGACCGAAATTTATCAAGCTGTTTCATCTATTAATCGATCACGTCTTTATGATTAGGTTAGCTTAATTGAATCTGTTATCTCGGTAGGTATGGCTATGGCTCGTCACTCGCTTAATTTAATTAAAGCGTGTAAAAGGAAATACCGATATAAAACTCTTAGGTAGGCTCATGAATTGATCTTGGACGTTCGGCGTTATCTAGGTAGGTTTATATTAGGGAATTGCGCGCACCTTGTTATCGTAGATCGTAAACTAGCATGAGACTATAACTAGGTAATTGTTAGTTGGGCGAGAGTTTGAGTGATAAATCAGGAAATGCGCTAACCATAGGAATGTTGCTGGGCGAGGTGTGCGGTTAATATCGGCATCCTTAAAGTAAATAGCGTGTGAGTTATATGAGATGAAGGCACCAAAAGGCGAAGTCACGTAACAATACCATAGTGATCTAGTGACCTACCGGTGCTACATCAAGTTTAGAGGATGACTCCGTAGCCAATCTAAAATAGATATGAGCGGATTAATAGTTGATGAGTCTTGTTGTTATATAAATTGTCTAGATCCAAATAATTACGGTTATAATTGGGAATGATTGATTACGTTATTTGTTTACATGTTATTTGTTTATATGTTTGAGTGTGTCTTTCTTTTCTCGTATTCTATGTTGGTCGTAGACCGTCTCTCATCAAGCGAAATAAATGGGTTGACTATTTAAGTTAGGATCCACAAATTGATTCTCTGTGGGATCGAGCCTCGACTCTATCTAGCTATCTTGCGATTGAACCTAGTTCACTTGCTAGTGGTTATTTAGGCATCGAGTTAATAATTTAACTTGACCTCAATCAAGTTTTTGGCGCCGTTGCCGGGGAATCAATGGTCCAACTGCTTAAATGATCTACTTAATTATTTCGTTTTTCTGTTTTCTGTTACAGTAAAAAAAAACAAAAAAAAAAGAAAATTGTTCGGTCGACGAACGATGTTACTCGGTCGACCGAGCCCTTTAATTGTTTTATATTATCGGATAGTATTGTTTTCCCTTTGTTTCTGTTTTTCCCCGTCAGTAGGTTGTAAGTCTAGCAGCAGTATGAGCAATCGTACTGACTGTTAGTTTACTAACCGTTTGTTGTTTTTCTCATTTTGCAGATAATTAGAACTGAACCACTCAAGTAGGACTGTTCGTGATAAGCAATATGTCATCAAAGCAATTTTCCAAGGTTAAGGAAGAGGATGTTAACTTTTTAAGAACTAAGACAACACCAATGAATCCGATGACGCAAAAGCTAAAAAGAGAATAGCGGTAATGAAAGAAACGAATTGAGGAAGCCGAGAAAGTCAAAGGAAGCGGCGAAGCTTATGTAAAAAAGAGGTACGTGTGCTTCAAATCCTGAAGTAATTTCTTCGGATTCGGATTCAGATATTGATTATATGGACTACATGTCAGAGATAGAGTCTAGTTACGAGGTAGCATAGATATAGAACGACCTATAGTCATACATTGCTAAAGAGGCAAAATATGTTGAAGATGAATCTCGGTTAATGCCCAAGTTAGGTGACCCTGGAGCATTCCTTGTAGATGTTACCCTAGAACAAGCACACTTGGGATTATCTTTAATTGACTCTGGATCAAGCTTAAACATTTTCCCTAAAAGCCTTTGCGATAGGAATATGATTCTGACTCCCACAAACACCCCGCTGAAAGTGAGATTCGCGGATAGTACTAGAACTATCATGTGCGGACAAATGAATAACATGATCATTGGTATCGGACAACCGGTTTAAGATAGATTTGGTTGTGATGGACATAGAAGAGCATCCGTACAGCCCAATCATCTTGGGTAGGTCCTTTTTAACACCTCTAGAGCCACCATTCGTATGACTAGGCATGAGATCACGCTGTTTGATGCTAAGGGTTCTAAGACTTTTGGGATAAAGAATCCTGAGTTCCCTATTCGGTAAGTGTTAACATCATAGAAGTCGTTGGTTCTAAAGCGGTTTGATCTAAGCCCGGAGAAGAGTGATGATGAAAATGTCGAAGATAGAGATGAGAAAGAGATCGACAATCCTAAGCCGAGATAAATTTGCTCGGCCCGTGCACATTGTCAATAATAAGGATGTTGAACCTACGCCTATTTCAAAACCTAAGGATAGAAGGAGGAGAGTCAAGCGAAGAACTCGTAGAGTTCGCATTCAAAAAGCTCATCAAAGTGCTGAAAGCGATCCCGAAAGTCGGTGCTTGTTTAGATGGGCGATTCGATTGTCTTTTAAAGTCAGGACGCACATCCCACGGAAAGGCACTCGTGCGAAGAGAAATGGCAAGGCGTTTTCGGTGAAGGTTAGTCAGGTGAAGACCTGGCAAGTCAAGAACAATCCTTAGAGAGTGATATTTTTGGAAAGTCTAGCTACCGACTTAAATTGTAGAACTATTTCTATCCTTCATTATTCTTATTTTTATTTTTATTTAAAAAAAAAAAAAAAAAAGTAGTGTGAAAGCAGTAAGAAGTTTTTTTCTATTTTGCCGTGTTCGACGACATTTCTTGAGTTAAGGATGTGCAAAATAAATTTTTTTATTCGAATCGTTTTACGTGAAATGGAGTGTAATGCTTGAATCTTTGTAAAAAAATTGTTGATTAAGGAAATGGTAATGCGTTATTTTATAAATGCTTAGACCAGATTGTTTGATAAGAATAAGGGTGCTTTTGTGCTTAAAACAACTTGCTGGTTGGTTAGAGAAAAATTTAGCGGTAGGAATTGCAAAAGTGAAATAATAAATTTTGGCATGGTTATTTGTTGTAGTTAATTTACGGTGTGTCAAAATAATTAAAATGGTCTACACCATTAATTTCTACATATCCCCATTCACCTTTCCCTCTTCCCAACCATTCACCTTTTTCTCTTCCCAATTTCTTTATTCTTCCAATTGAAATTTTCAAGTTCCACCTTTACACCTCATCAATCCCCAACAACTTTTATCCACCAATCACATTTCACTTTTCAACCTCCATTTTTCTATTTAACCCACTCATCATCTCTTTCATTTTCCTCATCCTTTTCTCCATCTTCTTTATCAAAATTCTTCCATCTCCCCTTTCCCCAAACCCCTTTAGAAATCAAATGGAAATGTCTTGAAAATCTTCATCCATTTCACCATTTTCACTCACCGTGAAAATCCTATCGAAACGTTTTTTTTGATTGACCGATTCAGTCACGGGGGGCATATAGAGAGCGAAGAACATTATTCTTGTCAAAATCTCCACACTCGATCGACCGAGTGATTCCTTTCGGTCGACCGAGAGTCGTTTGCTTCTTCCGTCATTTCTTTGTCTTTGTTTATCTGTCGAGGATGCCACTAGAAGGCTGAGAGCCGCTCGGTTCGTGGTGTTGAATGCAACATCCCATTGATCAGCAGGGTACCACAATTCGCGAGTCGGGAGGTATATTCTTCATTTGTTAATCATTTTGTTAATGCCCCTGTACATCGGGCTCGAGGACTAGATTTGGATAATTGTGGAGATGAGCTTTTGGAATTGGTGGAGCGTTATCAATGGCGTGATGTCGTAGCACCCCAGGCGAGTCAGCGTCAATTGGAGTGCGGGAATTTTATGCTTATTTACGCATACACCCGACACCAATATCGTAAATATTAAGTGGGCGACCAATTGTAATTTCTCCGGTACGATTAATGCTTATTTTGGGGTGGATATCTCGGAGGGCGGGCGGAGTATATGGCGACATTTGCGGGTCCGATGCTTGGTTGGAGGAAGTTGGTGCCTATCTGGGAATAGAATGGACCATAGGGAGGTTGCCCGCACATTTGCGGAACGATTTCGAGGAGATGGGAGGATAAATGCTTTCATCGGCTTATCCGTTCTAATATCTTTCCGGCTAAGCATGTATCTACGGTCTACTATACCCATGCCACTTTGCTTTATTGGTTGTACATGGGATGGCCTGTAAATGTGGGGGCGTTGATACGCAAGGAAATGACTGCAGTTGCTCTCAAGCCTAGGCATACCTTACCTTTTGGGTCACTTTGATCACTACATTGTGAGGGCCGAGTGCCCGGTGTTAAGCGGCGATTCTATGTGGGGCCAATGCCTATTCTATCTTTAAGTTACATCCCCCCGCTTTGTCGTTCACGGTCACGATTAGGAACAAGAAGGGAACCGAGGATGATCTTGTGAAGCTTGGCGCGAACTATTTGCAACTAGCACCATTCAATCCAGGATTTTAGGGTTAAGTATTTTTATTTGCGTGTTTGCAATTCCTTTAATTAACAGGTTTTTATTTTGACTCAATTCTACTAGTATGTCGTGTTATATAGAGCAAGTTTCTCTGTTTCCTAAATTCGAACTCATGTAATGTTTTGGACTCGCAGAAATGTATTGAAATGTGTGGCAATATTCAAACATCTTGATAAGTCTCTTGAGGTTCAATTAGAAGTCTTGAACTCTTGAACTCATGTGCGGATTTTTCGTGTACACTTTATTTATTTATAAAGAGACATATTAATTGTAGTACATACAAACAATTAATATGTCAAACTCTAGTCATAGACATAGCTTTTACTCGAGTTCACTTTATGTCATAGACATTTATTATGTAAGAGACTAAAAAGCATCTAGCCTCGTTTATAGCTTTTACTTTTTCTATGAAAGGTCACTATCTTGTCTAGGACCTTTCAAACTCCTCATTTGTATCTACATATACTCCACATTATCAATGAATAAAAGATAAGTTGAAGTTTACTCTTGTGTTAACACATTCTCAAACTCTCTTCATGGTATCGAGAGACATTTGTGTTCTAACTTTTTCATTTGCCAAAACTCATATTTAGAAGAATGTCTTCCACATCCGACATTACTTCAACCTCGTGAGACTCTCAAGACCTCGGTGGTAGAATCTTGACAACTCCTCTTCTTATACAAACCATAGACTTGATGGTAACAACTATCTGTTATGGTCAAGGTCTATGAAAATGTACATTTCGGACAAAGTAAGATGGGATACTTATGCGGAACAAAACACACTCTTGAAACCGACCCAGTTTTGAAGCATGGGACACGACAAATAATCAACTCATGACCATCCTCACGAGGTCAATGACAAAAGAGATAAGTGAAAACTTTATGATGTGTAATAATCTTGCCAAAGAAATGCAGGATAATGCCAGGAGATCTTTACTCAAGAAGGATAATACATCGAGGTATATGAACTAGAAGCTCAGATTCAAACTTGCGAGGCAAGGGGATATATGCAGTAACTCAATATTTCAATCAACTATCTAAGGCTTGGCAACACTTAGATATGTTAGAAACTCACTCTTGGAATGATGTCAAGGATCTTTGCTCTTTATAAAGACATCATAGAAAAGAAGAGAGTATTCGAGGTTCCTCACTGGGTGAATCCTACTCTTGATGATGTTAGAGGAAGAATTCTTGCCACCAAACCTCTTCCAAATCTCAAATCCATGTTTCTTTGAGGTCAAACATGAAGAAAGTAGGAGAAAAGTCATGCTTTTGAAATCCCTACCGACAACCCTACTTGAAGGTGCTTTGCCCTTGGTATCGGGAAAAGGCTGCTTGAGTTCTTTGAAACATACAAGAAGCCTCACTGAGAAAAGCTGGAAAAGCTCTGCGTGATCACTTTGCAAACACACAAATCACACCAAGGACAAGCTGCTGGAAGCTCCATGGCAAGCCTAACTCCTCAAAAACCTCAAAACCTATCGGGAAAGTCAAGGCGGACACATCGGTGAGGAGGAGAATGACAACCGAGATGAATGCTCGCTTTTCTTGCATTCAAAGCCTTCTGAATCAACAAAGGAAGGTAGTCACTCTACCGATGTTGCTACTCATACTCATACTGAGTAAATTCTACTCTTCCTTAGCAATGAAACATGGATTGTTGATTAGGGCATCCTCCCATATGAGTGGTAATAAAACCTTATAACCAACTATATGCCTTGTCACCAAATCCATAACATTAAAGCTATTTGATGGATCTATCTCTCGTGCAAAAGGTGTTGGAAATGTTAAACTCACTAATAAGATATGCCTACAGGATGTCCTATT
Organism: Gentiana macrophylla; assembly: GCA_026214975.1. Lineage (NCBI taxonomy): Eukaryota > Viridiplantae > Streptophyta > Magnoliopsida > Gentianales > Gentianaceae > Gentiana > Gentiana macrophylla. The sequence continues at coordinate 116,902,642 of CM047810.1, read as the reverse complement.
TGTTCCAAACTTAGACTGCAATCTTATATCTGTCAGTAGACTCACTAAAGATTTGAATTAATTTGTTGTTTTTAAGGAAAATCGGTGCACATTCCAGGATCCTACTTCACGAGGAAGTGATTGGGAAGGCTAAACCTTCTTATTTGGATTGTTTTCGGTCAACCTCTTTGAAGATGAAAGTGAAGGCGACCGCCTCGGCTTTGCTCGGACTTTAGACAATATCATGTTATGGCATTATAGATTAGGACATCCAAGTTTTGGTTACTTAAAATCTTTAACTCCTGAATTGTTTAAAGGATGTAATCTGAATGACCTTCAATGTGATATTTGTCAATTTGCTAAACTTACAAAATCTGTGTATGCTAAGTTACCTCATTTGCATTCCTCACCCTTCACCTTAATACACAGTGATGTGTGGGGACCCTCTAGGGTGAAAAGTATAACAGGGAAAAGGTGGTTTGTCACCTTTATTGATGATCATACCAGGAACACTTGGGTTTTTTTAATGAAAGACAAATCTGAAGTTGGCCCTATCTTTCAAGAATTTTATCATATGGTCTCCACTCAATTTGATACTAAGGTCAAGATCTTAAAGGCGATAATGATCTAGAATACTATAAGTCTAATCTCGATTACCTTCTTGATAGATAGAGGAATTGTTCATATCGGTAGTTGTGTGGAAACACCTCGTGAGAATGGGGTTCTTTGAGAGGAAGAAGCAGAGCTTTTCTTTGGAAATGGCGAGATCAATCATGTTCACCACACATGTTCCTAAATATATGTGGGGTGAAGCTATCTTTGCAACTTATTTACTCAACAGACTTCCCAGTGAGTGTTAGGTTTCAAAACTCCACTCCAAACCCCCTACGACCACACACTCTGCCATCATCTTGTTTCCCAGTTGCCTCCAAAGATCTTTGGTTGTCTTGTGTTTGTGTATATCCATGCTCAACACGAAGTAAACTTGATCCTAAAGCTCACAAGTGCATTTTCTAGGTTATGCCAAGGATGTAAAAGGTTACAAATGTTATTCCCTATTGAAAAGAAATTTTACAATTCTATGGATGTAAAATTCTTTGAAAGGACCCTTATTCTGACAAACCTCTTGAGCCATTCAGCGATGGAAACACGATTGAAATTGACCTAAACCCCTTCACTCGGCAAACTCTTAACCTTCAAAGAACCTATCACACTCATTGTGATAATCACTCAAAGACTATGCATGGCAGAGGATCCGATCCATCATGACAAAACAAAACATGTGGACATTGGCAGACACTTCTAAAAGGCAGATTGATGCCAAGATTATCCGGCTCAGTATGTTCCCTCCATGAGACCAAAATGCGAGATATTCTCACCAAAGCTATTCCACCTCTCATGTTCAAAGACTAAGTAGCAAACTTGTTAAATGTAATCATTAATTTATGGACTTAAAAATGTTTAAGGAAATTGTTACCCCTTTTACGGTCCCTTTTACTGATTCTTACTGTTTGGACTAATCCTGTAACGAATGTCGAGCTTTGTTTAAGATGTGTGTTGCAGTGATTCTTCTTCGGCCCTGCTATGGAGCCAATGCCTGTGCCTGTTGAACTTTGCCGAGTTTCCAAGACTTGTTCGACTACCACCCTTATCCAGAGCTAAGTTCCTTTTCTGAGCTTGTTATTTCGGTTTTTATACATTGGGGACAATGCATGGTTTAAGTGGGGGGTACAAGTCACTTAGCTCAAATGAGTAATTCCATATATCAAATAATAAATAAAATGAGTAAAAAATTAAAACTTTTAAACTTAGAATCACATTTACTTTTGTGAGTTCCTGATAATTATATCTAATAAGAAATAACCCATACTTCATGAGTACGTGATCACTTTATACTTTTGCGATTTATTGATTAGTAAACTTAATGATATTCATGTTGTCCATTGCGAGTAGTTGTTTATTATTCGATTATTCAATAACTGAATCGAGTTGTACTACACTTATTATAAAAAGTAAAATTATTATGTGTACATTGCATAGATAATTGATTATGCTTACCTAGTGTCAAATTTATCGTCTGATGTGTTCCTAAAAATTCTAGCCACAAAAGCTGAGTAATAAGCTTGAGACGTACCTGTGTTTGATAATGTTAAACATTGGGCTTGTAGTAAGTTACCAAAGTAGCCTCGCGCTTGTGGTAATATTCGATGCTATTTTTGATCTAAGATAGAGGGATGCTCTAAAAAGTCTTCCTTCTTGAGATTGATAGTATCTGAAAAATATGAAGATATGAAAAGAATATTCAACTCTTTAAGAGGCTTTGAGTAGTACTCGGTCTCCAAGTCCAAAAACCCTATAGATACGCTCTTGCTTATTATTCTAGTGCTTCAAAAATTAAAAGGCTTAAGAAGTGGGAATACTAAGGTTGGTAGGTTAAGACTACAAAGTTTGCATAAGCTCTAATCTTGCTACGAATGTTTAAAACTCAATGCACATGCACACAACACATCGATTCATGATGAATAATGGATAATGGATATCTGACGAGCATAGAGGATATGAGTTTATTCGAGTTTCTTGTGTCAGTATACCGTGACCACTGGAAAGTAGTTTATGGGGAATAACTTATTGATATTCTGATCGGGACGATCAAAGGCTAAGTGGGGGGTAGTTGATAATGGTCATTTTATGCCTGTTATTCTATTACCATTATCCCCGATTCTAGTTTAAAGGAGCTATAATAGAGTAATAATAAGTCGTAATACGCTTAATTTGCATATGCCGAGAGTTACGATTCATTATTGTGTATTAAGAGGTTTTATTATATTATTTGATGTTACAGACTGTGTTTCATGATATATTTGTAGTAACTCATTTGGGAGCACAAGGATGGACTTCGGAGAAGCTTTGATGGATCATAGACGAGTTCAGAAAGCCCAAGACATAAAAGAGGAAGAAAGCCCAGGAGCATGTATGGCTCGGTCGACCGAGCCTATGCATTCGGTCGACCGAGTGGGCCTATAGTCCAGCAGGAGTCCGGCACAATGTTTGAGGCGGTTAGGGTTCAGTAGTGTCGGCATTTTAAGTCGGTTTTCTATGTCGGCTGAGGCTCTATATAAACACAAGTCCTTTGTATTTTTTATGATGCATTCACCAATATCAATTCATATATACAAATAAGAAAATAAGGATTTATTAGGCTTGTGGAGGAGCTGAGGGTGCAAACATGTAAGCCCTAGTTCTTCATCTTGTTTTCTTTTAGTAATCAATTTCCCAATTATGCCTTGATTGTTTGAGTAGTTATTCATATCTAGATGATGTAGATCTAGGATATGACGTTAGGGCAGTGGTGATACCTTGTATATGAGGATCTCATACCCTACGTCCTCTACCTAATATCTACGGATGAATCTGTGTGTTTAATTTACGTGTAATTAGATTAATTTATATGATGTCACGATGATTCGCTATATAATCCGATTCAGTATGTGAAGCGTTGAGAAATATATTCGGGGATGGAATGCAGGGAGTTAAGCACTCGGGTGACCAAGAGGTGTCACTCGGTCGACCGAGAGCACCTGTTCAGTCGACCGAGAGCTGTCAAGCCTGTTTCATCTGTTAATCAGTCACGTCTTTATGATTAGGTTAGCTTAATTGAATCTGTTATCTCAGTAGGTATGGCTATGGCTACGTCACTCGCTTAAAACTCTTAGGTAGGCTCATGAATTGATCTTCGGACGTTCAGCGTTATCTAGGTAGGTTTATATTAGGGAATTGCGCGCACCTTGTTATACGTAGATCATAAACTAGCATGAGACTATAACTAGGTAATTGTTAGTTGGACGAGAGTTTGAGTGATCGTCTAGGAAGTACGCCTAACCATAGGAATGTTGCCTGGACGAGGTGTACGGTTAATATCGGCATCCTTAGAGTCGTAAGCGTGTGAGTTATATGAGATGGAGGCACCAAAAGGCGAAGTCACGTAACAATACCACAGTGATCTAGTGACCTACCGGTGCTACATCAAGTTTAGAGGATGACTCCCGTAGCCAATCTAAAATAGATATGAACGGATTAATAGTTGATGAGTCTTGTTGTTATATAAATTGTCTAGATCCAAATAATTACGGTTATAATTGGACAGTTGATTACGTTATTTGTTTACATGTTATTTGTTTATATGTTTGAGTGTGTCTTTCTTTTCTCGTATTCTATGTTGGTCGTAGACCGTCTCTGTCAAACGAAATAAATGGGTTGACTATTTAAGTTAGGATCCACAAATTGATTCTCTGTGGGATCGACCTCGACTCTATCTAGCTATACTGCGATTGAACCTAGTTCACTTGCTAGTGGTTATTTAGGCATCGAGATAATAATTTAACTTGATCTCAATCAGTTATGTTGCATGAAGTAGTGACTTATTAATTATTATTTTACCGTTGCATTTAGTTTTTGAGCATGCAATCTGAGTGATAAGTATTTAGATGAGATGAAGAGTTATCCTAGACCGGGAATCGATATTTGTCGGTGGATATACTTTAACCAATTTTTGTAGGAGGATGGTAGCAACTTGAATGCTAAACAAGGTAAACCGGGACAAAACGGGCTTGTGAGAGAGGGAGAAAAAAATTGTGAGGAAATCTGTCAGAAAAAGAAAAAAAGAAAAAAGAAGATAAAAAAATAGATATGCAATAAAGGCAGTGAGGGAAGCGAACTCGTGTAAAAAAGGCACGACCCTCGCATAAAAAGAAACAAACGAGGACTTAAGAGCGACGCTCAATCCCCGAGTCCGCCCGGCCCAAGTAAGGTTTCATGTTGTTTTCCTGAGTCTGAAGGCAAGAGGAGCGAGTGTGCACATTGATAAGTAAGGATTGTGGGGTCTCTATAACTTTATTCTTTTCTTGAATGCACTATCACAAAAGATTTATCACACGACACATTGATGCATTGGAAGGTGATGATTAATGGGGAACTTATGAATTGTTGTATGATACATGTTTTGCCTGAAATCCTTATTGATATAATGTGATTATGTCTGCGTCACTGTTGTTTGAGAGTTATTGCACACACACGTCGGTTCAACCACGAGATAATGCTTAATGGATTACTGATGGATATGTGTTGACCCTCATCTTATTTATCATTCTTGAATGAGTCTGTTCTTAATTAGTTTGTAATTGTTTAGGGGGTTTGTTTGATTTGGGTTTTGCTCGGGATGATCAAAAGCAAAGTGGGGGGTAGTTGATGACGGTCAAATTGGTACCATTATTTACCATCAATCTACCCCGGATTTGTGTTCTCAATGGGGATAATATGTATGAAATCATGAGTTAATTAGCTAAATGTCATTAAGCCACGTCCGGGGTGACGAAATTGGTATTATGCGTATTAATCGTGTATTTTATGCGTTATTTGCTAGAAATAGAAGTTATTATGTGTGCTATGGTTTTATTGACAGATGAACGAGTGTTCGAAGCATCATGTGGGGTGAATATGAAGATCAATCGATAGAGAACTGAACAGAGCTGAAGGTTGAAGTGTTTCGAGCGGAGATTGGACCCGACAATCTGATTGGTGATCTTTCAATGCAGTTTCCAAAGATTTACAAGACGAATTGGGCTTGGACTTCTACACTAAAGTTGTAGGGAATGAAACAAGGATTCTAACACACTTTGAATCACCCAAATCGGAGTTATGTAGGCCAAGTTATGGTCCAAATACTGAAGCTGGGCCTAGGGTATTCCAAGTTAAGTCGGCAGCAGGAAAAAGACAAAAATACCCTCGGTAAACCGGGAGTTACCCGCGGTTTACCGAGGCCCAGAATCTTCCAGAAACGCATTTTCTTGTCCTCCAAGCATTGGGTTTACCCCTAAGTTGGTTTATACACCTATATAAAGCCATTAGAGCTGCGAAATTGTAATCATCCATCCATTCATATTCCATTCTCTCATTCATTCATAGATCTATTCATAAATTAGATACAATGTAGTCTTTTGGTTATAAATTTTTCTTTTCTTTCTTGCAAATAAGTCATGAGTCTTTCATTATTGAATTATGCTTGGTTTACGATCTTCATGGATCGTCGTGAATCGCCGGAGGGAGAGAGAATAGAAGAGTAGATATGTTCTTCATCATCGGTAAGATCTATTCCAATGTTTTATTTTTTCTTAGATTCATGATTGTTCTTGTGTTAGATCTAGATTATGCTTGCATCTAATCATCTATGAATTAATTAAACGAACCTTAATCTTTATCCGATTCGTTAATATGAAACGCAGAATTATGGGTTGCGCTCTTCAGATCTGCGACGGTCTTTATCGCTAGATCTGGATACCTAGTAAATCCTAATTCTGTGGTTCGGCGTCAGCTACGTTGATCGATAGATTTAATTTACATGTTAGTAGCCTGATCAACTATTTGCATGTTATCGTAAATTAACATGAAGGACTGTTAGTGAAGTGTTAATTAGGACATTATCTTGATGGACCCTAGGAACGTGTTGGTCAATGTCGACAGCTATCTAGGCGGGTTTTTGGTATGAGTTAGCGCTCAATATCGGAAGTTCTAGTTCTTTATGCGTATGGGCTATTACGGACCAATTAAGGAGGGTAGTTTGTGTATAGATTGTCTACTGCCATTGTCGGAGTTGATAGGGTTAGTAATTGCACCCGTAGCTTAATTACAAATATGGATTAGATAAGGATTAAGGGGAGATTAGTTATGAATAGTTTGGTTAGTGCCTTTTCAATATATGATTGACCATGAGTTTATTTGCATCTCTTTTATATATTGTCTATTTATGTTGGTCAATGACCACCTTATCCGGTTGACCTATAAATTGTGGTGATGTTTAACATTATTAAATAATAGTCTCTGTGGGATAGACCTTGACTCGCCCTTACTATATTACGATTGACCTAGTACTCTTGCTAGTACGTCGTGTGTATTAGTGAATTGCACACGCGATCAGGAGCTCCGGCTTCGGAAGAGGAAACAAGTGGTGATAGTTGACACCCCGCGGAGGGGTAAGTTGAAGAAAAAGAAGACCATCCACCGTCCTATCGAGGAGATTGAAGAGGTTGATCCTGAGGATGAGCCGTCAGTGGGCCAGGGGCGTTTAGCCGAGCTGTCTGACCAGGATCTAGCTGCTGTGGTTAGTCTTCATTTGGTACTCTGACCTTATATGCTATGTCCCTTTTTCCTTTGTCTAATTGGTTAACCTTTTCAGGGAGCTCAAATTGGCCAAGAATTTCTGCACAGACTCGCTGAGTCGTCGACCACCAAAGAGGCTCAAAGAAAGAGTATCAAGGAGTTGCACGCGAGCCGGGAGAGGCACAAAGAGTCTTCTCGGGCTAAAGATGAGGAGATCACGGCCCTAAAGATGCAACTCGAGGAGGTCCAGATTCGGTGTAGGGCGGAACTTCAAGCCGTCTTCGACAAGTACACCACCGAGAACTCTAAACTGGGGCAGGCTTTGGTTAAAGCTCGATGTGAAAGGGATGATGTGGAAGCCTCTATCCCTACTCGGGTCAACCAGGCTGTACACGAGTATAAATCTTCTGATCACCTGGATCGAGCTCTGAAGGCTTTACTGAACCCTATCATGCAGGATGGCTATACTCTTGGGGTTGATGAGGCAAGGGAGCAACGTGCCGAGCTAGTCCCCTCCCTGCTTCCGCATTATAAAACTATGTACAAGGCGGGTGCAGGCCAGATCTATGACGACCGCCTAAGAGAGTTTAAGGGAGGAGAGGACATCGGGGCCAAGTATGCCAAGCGCCGTCCTGCCCCTCGAAGCACTAAGCCGACTCCTTCGGAGCAAAATCCTGATGGCCACAATTGATTGCTTTCCTTGCTGTTAAGACTTATTTATTTGAAAAAAAAAAACTTGTATGTCTTTTGGATGTTTAGGGTGCTCTGCCCCACTGTACTTTTATTTCTATTTTGAAGTACTTTTGTTTGTGATTTGAAATTTATTTTGATTTGAATACTTACCTGGTATTCTTTGCATCCTCCGGTATGGCATGCATTACTTCTTGTAGTGGATGGCATACTTGGTTTTTTTATTTTGAGTTTTGTATGTTTTTTGTGATGACCCAGTTAGAAATTTGGCCTGCCCTGCAGACTCGGGAAGCTTGTGGAATTCAAGCTTTCTGAGTATGCCCTGCAGTATTCAGTTAAAAATTGGCCTGCCCTGCAGACTCGGGAAGCTTGTGGAATTCAAGCTTTCTGAGTATGCCCTGCAGTACTCAGTTAGAAATTTGGCCTGCCCTGCAGACTCGGGGAGCTTGTGGAATTCAAGCTTTCTGATTATGCCCTGTAGTACTCAGTTAAAAATTGGCCTGACCTGCAGACTCGGGAAGCTTGTGGAATTCAAGATTTCTGAGTATGCCATGCGGTACTCAGTTAAAAATTGGCCTGCCCTGCAGACTCGGGAAGCTTGTGGATTCAAGCTTTCTGAGTATGCCTTGCAGTACTCAGTTAAAATTTGGCCTGCCCTGCAGACTCGGGAAGCTTGTGGAATTCAATCTTTGTCTTTTGTTGGAATCTGGGGAAGTAGCCGACCTTCTACTGTCCTTTTCGCCGGGTCGAGAAGAGGTGATCGGCCCACCTGATATTGTGTTGATTGTGTTGATGGGACGGTTATCGACCTGCCCGTCAGGACCAGGGGATTGATCCCTTCTACGTCGGTAGTCGTCACATCTGCCCCGGTCCTGACCGAAGTTTCCTCTCTTGAATTCTCTTCTCCCTCTGGGTTCTGCATTCTGTGATCGGTCTATGACCTCATCCAACTTCCCTTCCATGACCGCGGCGTCAATATCCCTTTGCAAGTCCCTGCAATGCTCTACATGGTGTCCAATATCTTCATGGTACTTGCAATATTTGGTCTGATCTCTTTTCTCCCGGGGACCCCTTAGGGGAGGAGGGACTCGGGCAATGCCTTTTCTTTGCATTATAGTGAGGACCTGCTCGCGTGGCCTGTTTAAGGGGATGAAATCCCGCTCCTGAAGTCCTCCTTTCATTCCCAGTCAGTCGGATATGGGCGCGGTGACTCTGTCCCATACTAGCTTGCATTTTTTGTCAGACCTATCATCAGATTTATCTTTCTTGGATCCCTCTGCTTCCCTCTTTAGGCGGTTGGCCTCTTCATCCTGGCAAAATCTGTAAGCGAAGTCCATGTATTCTTCCATAGATCAAGGAAGTTTGTTGTTTAGCTTTGCGTATAACCGACCCTCTCGCAGACCTGCTACGAAGGAGGTAATCAATAGATGCTCTTCTGCATTCCTAACTTGCCTTGATTCTTCATTGAACCTCTTCAAGTATTGTAACGCTGATTCCTCCTTCTTTTGCCGGATGGTGAGAATGTAGGTGGCGTTCCTTTGAAAGGGTTTGGCTGTGACGAACGCTTGCAGAAACTTCTTAGCTAGAATCTCAAAGTTGGGAATTGAGTGTGGTGGCAATTTCCTGAACCACTCACGGGCTCTGCCAGTGAGTAAGGCATGGAAGGCTTTGCACTTCATCTCCTCTGCCACGCAATCTAAATTCATATGTGTCAGATATTTAAACAGATGATCTTGGGGGTCCTTTGTACCATCGTATGGCTCCAACTTGGGAATCTTAAACCTTTCGGGACGCGGATAGCTTATGATCTGTTCGGAGAACGGCGACTCGAACGACAGATCGTCCGATTTCCGGCCTAAACTTCCATTGAGCTTTGCTCGGGCAGCCTCCTGGGCTTGTGCATTAACTTCTTTTTCCCTCATTTATCCAATTATATAGGCACGTGCTTGAATGGCCCTTATAGGGAAGGACCCTAACGTCCTGCATCAGGCTTCTTAGATCGTCTCGACCAGGATTTCCCGACCATCATGACCGAGCCCCCCTGCGGTGGTCTAGTCGGGGAGAGCGAGGACAGACCTCCCTCCTGGCGTTAGGTCAATCCGACGTGGAGCTCCTGGCCCTGATGCCTTTCTGTGTACTTACTACGAAGCCACTCTTCGAGTGACACGTGACAGGCCCTATCCTGACCATCGTCAATAGTGATATTATATTGTGTCACAATATTACATTATATTATTGATTAAATGACATACTTAAAGATATTGATTAAATAACATAATATTATGACACAATGAAGTGCACTTATCATTGTGAAAGGTGTATTTCGTGCGTAAAGTAGACACTGTTGAAAAATGGCTATTAATTCTTGACCCGGTGACCATAGGGTATTGTTTAATGGGCATAAGTTTTGGCTAGTGACTTAGTTAGAGTTTCATTTCCTAGCAATAAAAATCCACTTATGAAAAGAAACATGAAGCACAAGAAATTTAACACAACATTTGCAGTCATGCCATACATAAAATACGGTATAGTTGAAGATGAAAGTCGGACAACATGATGTATAACTTGTCTTTTATCACTTTCTCCATAAAAAAGAAGCAAATAATGCATCATTTAATGGTTAAGAACCAAATAAGGGCCGAAAGAGGGATAAAAATGGCAATAAAACACACTAAGCATGAGTTAACATAGTGTGCACTCTAAGGGCAACTCCAACCCATAGGTATCAAATTTTCATCTCCAACCCAAAGTATCAAAATTTGAGTTTGATACCTACAAACAACATCTCCAACCCAAAATATCAAAACTTAGTAGTATCATTTTTTTTTTATCCATTTTGATTAAATTTATGAATGTTTCATTAATATAAAAAATATTGTCTTAACTCAAAAAAAAAAAATAATGTCGTATTAATTAACATATTTTTTTACTTAACCATAAATTTTTTTTAAAAATAACCTAACAATAATTTTGAAAAACTATATACAAGAAGCATGTGATTTAATATCGGTTATTTAACAAAGAAATTATGTACGATGGATATATTGACAAAAATTCAAATGAAAATGGGTGTATCTGCCACGTGGCACCGTTTGATAGGCTAGGAAGATTACATAATCAACAAAAATAAAGTAGAAAAATGAGGGGACAAGGGGGGACAACTGAAATTAAGTGGCAGGGCCCAACTTTTTGCTCTTTTCTTCGGCCACTTCCCTGCACAAGGCGCGTGTTTGCATTCTCAAAGGTATTAGGGAGACTAAATATGGCACTCTCCTCGCACTCATATCAAATTTTGATACCTATCAATTTTATCATTGGAGATGCTAGTACCTTCTTATAGGTGTCAAAAAATGGGCTTGACACCCACCATTGGACTTGCTCTAAGCATGATACAAAACTTATCTTGCATTAGCTTTGTTGTCATAAACAAAAACTACAACATCACACATATGCAACAAATTTACTTGGCTTTTGTTGACATCTTTATCGATTAATTGGTATAATTGTTTTCGCTAATGGATTTAAGAACACTATCATACTTTTCGTGAGATTTAAATAAATTAATTCGTGCACACTTTAGAGCGCTTGTTACAATGTGTGATTTATCACTTGTTTTGACACGTGTTTGAGGTGTTAAGTGTATTAATTATTTAATCGAGATTGTTCTTTTCAAACCTTAGTTGACACTACCGACACTCCAATATGGGTGACGTGCGCCGTATCCGACACGCGCCCGACACGACACGCGTCCGACACGCGCCGACACGTGTCGGTTGATTTAAAATAATGTTAAATTAAATTTTAAAAAACGACACGCCAGGGACATGTCTACGACACGCCAGGGACACGTGAAGGACACGGAGCGACACGGAGGGACACGTCCCAGACACGGGGGACAGGTTCCGACACGGCTATTTATATTTTTTTTAATATTTTTTTGTATTTTTTACTTGTCACATGCTTTGACTTAGCTTGTTTTTTTGGTTACTTTTTGCTTTGACTTAGCTTGTTTTTTAATATGTTATGGGACAGATGCTTTGACTTAGCTTGTTTTATATATATATACTACGTGTCCCCGTGGCGTGTCGTATATTCCATATATTTTTGAAAGTTCTTGGTGTTGCTGGTCTAAAAGTGCTGTCGTCTTGTAGTGTCCGTCAAAACATAGGTTGACAGGAAATTTCAAATGCTCACCTCATACACTCTAAATACATTTTGGCCACTCATGTTTCGGTTTTTACAAATTTGCCGCTTATGTTATCTGAATCTTTACGATTATCACCCTTTCTGTAACTAGCCGTCAAAGCGAATGGAAAACAGACAGAAAGAAGATATTACTCCTTGTGCTTGTCACTACACAAGAATATCCTTCGATTCTTGAAAAGATAAAGCCGGTTGATTTTCTGAAACAAACTCTTCTCGAGTTTTAAGGATATCATAAACTCTTCTACTGTTTTAAACATGAGAGCATGACATCCAAAAAAATTGAAGCATATATATATATGCAGGTTCACTCATGCAAGAAGAAGAAGGGTATTATGAAAAGCTACTTTGTCATCAAATACATTGCCTTAACCAATTTTATATGTACAACAGACAAACCTGCATCTTACTGCTACTTAACCAAAAAAACAAGCTAAGTCAAAGCATCATTTTACTTGTCACATAATTTACTTATTTGGAGGGGTATGAATGTCAGATAACATATTTTTGATTGAATGTTTACACGTCATATCTCAATCGAACATAACATGGAACGTCATATCTCAATCGAACATAACATGGAACGTGCATCACATCATATGAAAAAACTTTCGAACAAATAATGTTTGGAAGCTGACACGTATCACTCGATGCAACAGGAAAAATGTACCATCTGACATACTCTTTTTAACTCTGAGTAAATGCTACATACTAGCATAACATAAGTAGTTTTGTTTCTGCAATAAATAGATTGAAAAAAGGGGTCCATAAAAGCATGATTTAGTGCAACAGCTTGAACTCTCTTTGTTGGCCTGGCCACACGCTGAATTGGATTTTACAAGCCGGAGACTTTCTTGAGAATTCACATATCTCTTGAAGGAACTCTAACTTTTCTCCATCCTCCATACTGCTGCAAGATATCTATATAACTTCAAGAACACTTTCATGCTCTAACATATAACGTATCAATTCGCGCTCATCTTCCAAACCTTTATAACCATCAAGTCGAACCCTTTTCAAGCTATTTGACAAGCATCTCGGAATTCTACAGGAGCTGTCCATCTAGAGTGATCATGTAGATCACTTGTACCCAGCCAAATTGAATTCTGGAACAACAAGAAACACGTCTATAATTATACTACTTGTCAATGTTTGATGAACGAAAATTGTACTCTCTCCGATACACACATTCACACTTTCCAGATGTCTTTAGCTAACCTCATAAATTATAAGATCTTCTAAATTTTCTAAGTTTTGAAATAATATCATGTAAAGAGCAACAATAAATTTTGGCCACCAATTTTACCAATCTCTTAAACTCGGTCCACAAACTGATTGTAGTACGGCTAAGTGTTTGAGAATATCAAATGTTAGTGAACGTGCATTTCCACAATATATTGTTATCTTTACAATTTGAAGGATGTCACGTAAAAAAAAAAAGAAAAAGAAAACATGAACAACATATGAGGTAATTATCAAGTGCCATGTCGATTAATTTATCCATAGTAGGCAACAAAGTTCACAAACATAAGAATAGATGTATGATATTGATATACAACAAATTAACGCTTCTGAAGTACAGAGTAGCTTACCCGCATAACATTGGTTGACAAAGTTAGAAATTTTGCACAATCAAATGCCCGAACAGCTTCAACGATTGAATTGTTGGGGAAATCATGTTCAACCAAATCAATGTTGAAGTCAGCTTCAACCAGAGAACTTAAACTTTTTTCCGCAAAAATCTCAGATATACGACCACCTAGCCTAAGGTATTCAAGTGAGGAAGCCTGTAGCTTCAGATGGTAAAACAGCAGATGAGAAGAAAGCATTTGTTGAAAGGGCAAATTCAGATATCATGAAATTAACTTCAGATCTTGAACACGAGAAGACAAAGTATGCTAATACCAAAGAGAAGCTTAGCATGGCTGTGACAAAAGGGAAGGCATTGGTTCAACAACGAGATTCTTTGAAACCTTTGTTAGCTGACAAAACAAGTGAGCTTGAAAATGTTTAAATGATGTACAAGAGAAGTCAAGTGCTTTGGAGGCTGCAGAAGAGAACAAGAGCTTGTTGCATAAATTGGAAGATTTGTCTGCGTCGCTGCAGGAAACTATCACCGAAAAGGATTCAACTTTGAAAAGATGTGCATAAATGTTGTCAGAGGCTGCTAATAGCGAGGAAATCCAGTCAGCGGAGATAATTGAGAAGCTTATTTGGCTTAAAAACGAGAGAAGTGCACTGAAGGTTAAGGCCCTGGAATTTCAGAAGTTTTTGGATGGTCTGTCAACAGTCAGCTTCCCAGAAAGCGTGCCATCAAATGAATTGGAGACTCAGGTAAAATGGCTTGCTGAATCGTTGCAGTTAGCAAAAGAAGAAGCGCTGAAACTTGAAAACGCGATAGTTGAATCAAGAGAAAATGCAGCTATTCAGATGGATCGCGTTACTGCTGCCCTTGTGGCTGAAGCAGAGGAAAAGATGTACCTGCTACAAGAATTGGAAGATTTAAAGGGAAAATACGAAGAAATTGTTGAAAAGGAAAAGCGTGTTTCATCTGAAAAAAAAAAAAAACTCATATTTTAGATCTTTTGCTAAATGCAGCTGGAATCACATTCAAAAGTCAGGCAGAGGATGATTCTTTACAATCTGGGATAGCTGGAATTGTTGATGAATGTATTGCAAAGATAAAAACAGAAGGCCACGAATCGGCTCAGTTAAAGGAGGAAGTGTTTGAAAAACTCAAGTCTTTTCTCTATGTTCGAGATCAGAAGCTAATGCCTATATGGGCTTCTTTTGGAGGAAGATACGATCACTAAAAAAGAGATGGATCGACTATCAAATGAAGTGGCAGATTTGACTAGATCGTTGGACGTTTTAAGAGATGAAAAGGACTCTTTGCAGAGAGAACTAAATCCACTGTCAAATGAGGTGAATAAACTATATATGCACTTATCCAAATACAGTGAACCTGCAAAATAACCAACCAAATATTAGGGGAAAAAGAGCACAAGATGTTTAGTGTTTGTAATGTCCTAAATCTAATCGAGTTGGGTTTTTACTAATTTACTCTTATGTTTATGTTCGTTGTTTCTTTACAGTCGGATATTTGTTCAACATTATCCTATGACAAAATCCAAGCATTTTTACCTCTTCCTCGTGTTCTGCAACCGAAATATGTTGGGAAACCTGCAAAACCACCAACCACATACTAAGAAAAAGAGCACCAAATAGATAATCCTTTGAGAAGTATCTTATTGAAATGCTATTTTACAACCTCATAGGAGACCGAGTCCAAATGGCTACTTTTGAGCGAGTTATTTCCAGGATCCTGCAAATAGGTACCACTTATTTAACAACATATGGTTGTTCAATATATGCATCTTCAAATTCTAATGCGTATAAATAAACTATTCAAACGAAAAACAGTACTTCTTCCGGCTGCAAAGTTGGTATTGAACTAGTACTTTCTTGTAAATTGTCAATCATCTTGAATGAGCCATCATCTCTGTTGGGGAACTTGGCCTACATTGTATAAAACAAAAACAAAAAATGGATTAAGAATTCAGAAAAAATATTGCTTTGCTCTTTTAGTAATACTGAATTACAAGCTCATCACTCAAAGAGTTCTAGAACCAAAGAATTTCAGTGAGGATACAACTGCCACTTTTCAGATATAGCAATTAGTGGTTGTTTGAGCCAGCTATACCTTTCCAGGCTACAGCTGCTTAGAATAACCAAATACCAATGAAACATGTTAACAGGAATATATAATTCCAAATGTGCTTCAGACGCAAAGAGAACTAACATGACAGGAGGCTTATAGTGAGAAATATACAAACAATTACCAACATTTCTGAACCAAATCATAGATTTTTGATCCATGCTTGGGAATTCCTGGCAACAGCTTGAAGAACCTTGATCACGACGTGCCTATAGCAAGCAGCCTAACCCAGCCTTTCCAAATCATTAGTAAACAGGTTCCTACTTACAAGTGAAATACCCAGATAACGCCCCCCAAAAGTTCACAGGAATTGGAATATTCAATTTGGAGAAACAAATATCTTGTATTTCAGGACAACTCGTATCTAACCTGTACAAGTAAAGACAGAAGATATATTGCACGTAACGTAAGCACAACATTTCTTGATGCAAATCCCAATTGTTCATCCATTATCGTTTACTAATTGCTTGATAGCATTTCAATATTCCAAATTTGAAATAACAGACATGTTTACATTCGTCGAGGCTTTTCAATTCTTCTATTCACAAACACCATACAGCCTAAAATCTTTCATTATCAAACAGTGTCAATAACATGATATCATAGTACTGCTACACAAATATATAAATTGACTTTTATCACTTTCTCCATAGAAAAAGAGGCAAATATGCCTGGAAAAGACAACATCAAATAATGCATCACTTAATGGTTAAGAACCAAAGAAGGGCTAAAAGGAGGGGTAAAAATGGCAATAACACACACACGCACACACCATCTTATAGAAATGAGTTAACATAGTAAAACATTGTGTGCACTAATTAAGCATGATACAAACATATCTATGATGAGCTTTTGTTGTCACAGACAAAACTACAACATTACACGTATGCAACAATTTTACTTATCCGGGAGGGCTACGACTTCCACATAGCACGCATAAACTTGATAGACATACATGTCATATAATGATATATTCATTTTCACCAGAATAGCATCACAAGCTGGCAGATGAATATCAAACATTCTCAGCTTGCCAATATCAACATGAAACACCTTCCCAGGCAGGCCTTTGGTGAATAGATCTGCCACTTGGTCCTTGGAGGGTACAAATTCAGTAGCAATGAGGCCACTTTCCAGTTTCTCTTTGATAAAATGTCTATCCACTTCAATGTGCTTCGTTCTATCATGTTGAACTGGATCATGTGCAATCTCAATTGCTGATTTGTTGTCACTAATCAGTTTCATAGGGCACTTCCATATCACTTTCAAGTCATTTAGAATTATCTTCATCCATAGGAGTTCACAGATCCCTATAGCCATAGATCTGAATTCAGCCTCTGCACATGATCTTGCTACAACAGGTTGCTTCTTGCTCCTCCAAACCACTAGATTTCCTCCCAAAAAAAATGCAGTGACCAGAGGTTGACCTTCTATCTTCTATAGCACCAGCATAATCAAAATCAGTGTAGGCTTTGATGTCTATTCCATCTCACTTAATCAACAGGCTACCTACAAAGGTGTTGAATAACAAAACACCTATTGGATGTCTGAGGGATTTGTATCCTACTATGTCTAAATCTGAAGGACTAAGACCAAAAACCTTTGGTTGTGTTGCATTTGTTCACATACATGCACATAACAGAGGAAAACTGGATCCTAGGGCTCTAAGATGTGTTTTTATTGGATACTCCAATACCCAAAAAGGTTATAAGTGTTATCACCCTCCAACCAGAAAGTTCATCATCTCTAGGGATGTGACCTTTCATGAAGAGGTATCTTATTTTCATCATAAAGGGGAGATCACTACCCCTTACATAGAAACTGAACTTGATTTCTTTCAAGATCAAAACCATATCCTTGCCTCTAATTAGGGGAATAATTCTGGATCCTCTAGTGACCACAGTTCTCCTGTGGATACAGAGGATGCAATGCCAAGGGAGAAAACTCCTAATGTATATACCAGAAAGAAAAAGACCCCAAAAATGAGGATCACCATGTCTCCTCATGGGGTGGAATCAAATACAAATGAAGTAACTAGTTCTCAGAAAATGATGATCCTGAGAATTCTGATATAAATTCAGACTCATCATATGAAAATGATGAATCTGAAACACCCGTAACACATAGTGTTCAAGATCCTCTTGATGATCTGCCTATTGCTCTTAGAAAAAGAAAGAGGGAATGCACCTAACACCCTATAAGGACTTTTCTCTCTTACAAAAAGTATTCTCAGAACCACAAAAGGTTCCTAGTGAATCTTCATAAACATGGCACTCCAAAAAATGTGCAAGAAGCCATTTCTGATGAAAAATGGTCTAAAGCCATGAAAGAAGAACTACAGGCTTTGGAAAAGAACAAAACTTGGAATATTTTGTCTTTGCCTAAGGGTGAAAAGACTGTTGGCTGTAAATGGGTTTTTACCACTAAATATAGATCCGATGGGACTATAGAAAGACATAAGGCCAGACTTGTGGCCAAAGGGTACACCCAAACTCATGGGGTGGATTATTTTGAGACTTTTGCACCTGTTGCTAAAATGAACACAGTCAGGATTCTCATATCCTTGGCTGTGAATGTGGGCTGGAACTTGCAACAATATGATGTCAAGAATGCCTTCTTACAAGGCAACCTGAATGAGATCATTTATATGGCTGTTCCCCCAGGATTTGAAAATCCTGATGGGAAAGTTTGTAGGCTAAATAAAGCCCTATATGGGTTAAAACAGTCTCCTAGGGCATGGTTTGGCAGATTTGCTAAGTTCATGCTTGAACAAGGATACAAGACAAGTCAAGGTGACCACACCATGTTTGTGAAACATGGCAAAACTGGGAAGAAATCTATTCTGCTTGTGTATGTGGATGACATCATTGTCACAGTGGGATGATCAAGAAGCCAATCAACATCTTCAAAAAGGAATGGCAAGAGAATTTGACATCAAGAATCTGGGAAGACTCAAGTATTTTCTGGGGATTGAGTTTGCCTATTGTACTCAAGGAATCTTCATATCTCAACAAAAGTACATCTTGGATCTTCTTACAGAGACTGGGAAACTTGGATGCAAGCCTGCTGCAACACCTATAGAGTACAATCATGGCTTAAGTGATTCTCCTGAAGATGAAGATGTAGACAAGTATTCCTATCAAAGGTTAGTGGGCAAACTAATATATCTGGCACACACTAGGACAGATATTGCATTTGCTATCAATGTGATCAGCAGATTCATGCAAGACCCCAAGACTTGTCATCAGAGGGCAGCAGACAAAATTCTGGAATACTTGAAAAGTTGTCCAAGGAAGGGGATCCTTTACACTAAGGGAGATGGATTAGACATCAAAGCCTACACTGATTCTGATTATGTTGGTGCTATAGAAGATAGAAGGTCAACCTCTGGTCACTGCATTTTTTTGGGAGGAAATCTAGTGGTTTGGAGGAGCAAGAAGCAACCTGTTGTAGTAAGATCCTGTGCAGAGGCTGAATTCAGATCTATGGCTATAGGGATCTGTGAACTCCTATGGATGAAGATAATTCTAAATGACTTGAAAGTGATATGGAAGTGCCCTATAAGGCGATTAGTGACAACAAATCGGCAATTGAGACATGATCCGATTCAACATGATGAACGAAGCACATTGAAGTTGATAGGCATTTTATCAAAGAGAAAGCGGAAAGTGGCCTCATTCTTTCTCGAATTTGTACCTCTCAAGGACCAAGTGGCAGATCTATTCACCAAAGGCCTGCCTGGGAAGGTGTTTCATGTTGATATTGGCAAGCTGGGAATGTTTGATATTCATCTAATACTTTCCTGAGGATTAGTTCTAATACTTTCCTCAGGATTATTAAGAGCTTTTAATCTTTTAATTAATCCTTTTATTAGTTAATCCTATAGGGATTTGTTTTGTCGTGTATCGGGTTCTAGCAATTGGCTGAAAGTCCAACTAGCCGTTGGGACTTGTCAGCCAATGGCTAGTTTCCACTTTTTGTGTTTTCTGAGTTCTAGTTGCTCTATATAAACAACCAGCCTCTCTTGTAATTATCTAAGCTTTCTTTTAATGAAATAAACAATAAGTTATTTCTACCTTTCTCAAAGCTTCCGCTCTTACAACACCAACTTCCATCTTTTTGAAAGAACCGCCGTGGATACAACATTCTTTGTGGTAAGAAACGAGAGAATGATACAGAGAATGGAGTCCGGTAAAACGCTGATCCTATCAATCAATTCAAGACTATTGCTTTTTGGTCTTCCGGAAGAACCAATTTCATTTGTGTTAGATTTGCTACGCTCCATCTGATGTAAATCAAACTTGATTAAGCTGATTTGAATAACCTAAACTAGTGCTTATCAGGTACCAACAGGGCCGGGGCGGAAGGAGTCGGGGAAGCAATCGGAAGTGGAAATCTAGTTGAAAATTAGTGACCCGAGCTCTATGCAAACGAAAATGGATGCTAAATAGAGATAGATTAACGAGAAATGGGAGAACTTAGTTGAAGAGTTAGTGGATAAACCATGGAAAATGGACTCTGCTCTGCTGCCCTAATTCACCCCCCAAATTTTCTTTGGCAATGCCCTAATTCTGAATGACCTTGTTTTGAATAAAAGAGGGAAAGAGAAACATAATCATATTGATAAAGTAAACTGTAAAAGTAGTTTTTTTTATAAAGTTGAATATAGTTAAAAAAAAAAGGTTAAACTCTAGCCGAAAGTGTCCCACAGAATGAGTGGAAATATTAATCAGGTAACCTAGTGGCTTAGAGTCATGGGCTGCTATTATACCAAGAGACTGAAAGAAGTCGTCTATTTACGGGATTCGAACCTTCACATTTCAGAGTTGAATATAGGACAATATTTGATTTTATAGAGATTGGAATGTCCATTTTCGATCACATATAAAGCAAGAGGATTTTTTTTGAGGGCAAGAGGATTTTTTAATAGCACCATAACGAATCTCTTTTCACTGCACCTCACAAACATTCGACTGTTGTAAATTGATTATACGCTCGATTTTTGCAAACGTCGAATGTCTATTTTCGATTACAAATAAAGTAATAAAAGTTGTTAATGACATAACGAAGAATCTATTTTCAGGGTATCAAAATGATATTTGACCATTGTAAAGTTGGATATAAACTCGAATTTACAAAAGTCAAATATCCATTTTGGACCTACTTAAAATCAAATCTTACCCGCATTATAGTTCAACGGTAAATTGACTATGATGTTAATATCAATGCCAAGTTGAATGATATGCTATTAAATTCGATTTTATAATTTGCAACATCTTAACTTCTCATCCGATCTGCAACATCTTAACTTCTCACTTGTCAATGTGGATCCTGGCATAAAAACAAAGTTTTCATGTCAACATTTACTTGACTCCAAGGCCAAATCATATATGGCCAAAACATGCAAATTCAGAAAGATTTTGATGTCCACAAATGTCCCTGTCTTAGCTAACAATTTATGCAAAGAAAATGCATCGTGCATTTTATCGAACAAATGGTGTGCATTGATGCAGTAAAGCTACCAATTGATTAATAAACCTCCTCTTTTTTCTTACAAAATACATTATTGCCACAAAGGTGGAAAATCCATTCTATAAGGACACATATGGTACTTTAAACCCATCGTAATCCCCTCCTCCCAAGAAAATAGAATCTCAATATCCTGCTCAAGCAATGGATTCAATTTCCAGGCGAGATGGAGATCAAACAGGCTTCGAAATAAATCAATAATCACACTACTATAATCTGAGTTCACAAGCCAGAGACTTTTTTGGGGACTCATGTATCTTTTGAAGCAACTCAACCCTGTCACCGTCACTAACTTCATAAAGAAAAGATATCTGCATAACTTCAAGAACACTTCCATGCTTTAACATGTAACGTATCATTTCACGTTCATCTTCCAAACCTTTGTAACCGGTAATATAAACTTTCTTCAAGCTATTTGACAAGCATCTCGGAACTTCTACAGGAGTAGTCCACTTCGAGTGATCATGATTGTTTTCATCATGTGGATCCTGGCAAAAAAAAAAAAAAGCACATCCACTTGTCAATGTTTAAGAGAAAGTGTACTCTCTCCCAGACACAACACACACTTTCCAGATGCCTTTATCAGAACATAAAGTGTACTCTCTTCCAAACACAATACACACTTTTCAAATGCATTTATCTAACCTGATAAATTGTAAGATCATCTAAATAGTCCGAGTTTTGAATGAAATCTCGTAAGGAGCTCCACGGACAACATTCAATTTCCGTCTCCAATTTCACTAATCTCCTAAATTCAGTCGACAAGCTGATTGTGGCACATCTAAGGGCCTAAGCATATCAAATACAATACAATGTTATCTTCATATTTCGAATAGTAACAGAAGGAAGGAAAAGAGAACATAACATATGACGTGTTGAATCCTTTATCCAATGCATGCACAAACAAAAAATCAACAGAAGAGTAAAAGTCTAGTATTTGTATAAAACTCAATTATGCTCGTAAGTATACGGTAGCTTACCCGCATAACATCATCCGATAAAGTTAGGAACTTTGCACAATCAGAAGCACGAACTACTTCAACAATTGAATTGCAAGCATCAGCTTCATAGAAATCATAACCAATCCTAATGTCAGCTTCAACCAGAGAGCTTAAATTTTTTGGCACCAAAATCTCATCCATAAAACCGCTTAGGTTGAGATACTCAAGTGAGGAAGCTTCTAACTCCAGATCGCAATCAGACATGTAATATAGACGTCTCAAGGAAGTTGAGAATATTCTATATGTAAACCCTCCACCCTCTATATTTATAAACAGATCATCTAGCATTGAGCATCCATTTATAAGTTTTTCAAAAGTTTCTTCGGACTCGAAATCAACTTCAACAAGTTCTAGAATTTCAAGCTTTGGAAGGCAAAACACGGTTGCGGAAGAAACAGAAATGCAACCATCCAGCTTCAAAGATCGTAACGAGTCACAGTTGAAAACACTTATAGGCATATCCATTTCAAGACACAGAGAAGGCTCATGGACATTTTTTGAAATTACGGTGTTGATCCATGAAGTGACTTGTGATGAAACACAATAGGGTTTCCAATGCAAACAAAACTTATTAAGCAATCTAGCATCATGCAGAAGCAAAACACGGTTAACAAATCGGACGAATCTAATATTTTCATCTTTATTATATTTCCCGTAACCATGATAACAGAAATCAAGATTATGAACCGTCACCCACGCAATTTTCCATCTTTTTGAAAGAATGGAGGTGGCTACTGCTTCCTTTGTGGGAAGAAGAGACAGAATAAGACCCAAAATTGAGCCCGGTAAATCGCTGATCCTATCAACTAAATCACAACTTTTCTTCATTTGCCTCCTGGAAGAATTACGAAGACTTCTTTTGGATTTTCTTCGCTCCATCGTTATCTGCTACTACGACGGATGAATGTAATCGAATTTAGCTGACTCAAACAAATTAACTAAACAGAGGTTATCACGAGGCACCACCAAGAGATGGAGGGTATGGAAGAGGCTTTAGTGAACCAAAAGCTGGTGCAAATTGAAAATTAAAGAGAAGTAGTGATAGATTACCGAGATATTAGGAAGAAATAGAGCTTTGCTCTGCTGCATTTCAATCCATTGCAAAAGACCCAATTTTATGCAGACCTAATTCTTGAAATATAATGATCTGGTAGCAGTTGATAAACAAAGTGGGATCTACGATTTCAAATATCCGGCGACTTTCAAGATTCTTTCTTCCCTGCAAAACTAGGTCATCCGGCTGAGTTACATTTGGGCACAACATCCCCAGTATACACAGTATATGAATCGAGAACAGAAGAGTTAATATACGCCACTTGAACACAAAGACAAACACTAGCGCTCAACACAATTATACCTTTTTTTTTTTTTTTTTTTTTTTTTTTTTTTTTTATTGTGTCGAATCTATATGAGTTTTATATCATAATCGATAATTAATCGTGTATACGTATATTATGTTACTTGTTATGTCTTAGTGGTTTTTGTTGTATAATAGAATTATGGCGAGTCTACATTATAATCAATGAATCTTATATAATTATCGATAATCGATAGTGTAAAGTAGAGGTATAAAGATCCGATCCGAATCAAATATTTACTTATCGAGTCGAGCAACCCTTTAAAACAGTTTTACTCGAACTCGGCTTGAGATCACTTGAGCAGGAAAGAAATTGCTCGAGATCGATTTGATAACATATAAATCACGCTCGAGTTCGGCTCGATTATAAAAATCGAGCACTTTCAAACTCGAGCTCGAGTAGCTCGGATTTTTTTTACAAATGCTAAGATATGCGTATAAAATATTAAGTCCAACATCATAATAATATGAAATATTATAAAATATAATATAAAATTGCTCTATAAGCCTCGTACACATGTGAGTCAAGTATTAAATTGCTCGAGTTTGGCTCGTTAATTATGGTGAGATGCTCGAGTTCGGCTCGGATTCGATTAAAACAATATTCGAGCAAGTATTAAACGAGTCGAGCGTCGAGCGGCTCGGATCGTTCACACCTCTTATGTAAAGATATGATATGTTATTTGTTGTGTCTAAGTGTGATATTGCCGGATATATCACGAACGGGTTGTGCGATGGATATCTAGTTGTTTATGATGTAATCCAGCCTACGAAGATTGAATAGCAAAGAAAAGATGGGTTTGGATGAATTATTTACGTTATTGGATCTGGTTATTAGACTTGTTTGATTTAATTTATTTGTGTTAGTTTATTCTGTTTTTAGTAGTCAAAAGGCCAAAAGCCCATTAGGGAAGTTGTCTATGTGATAGTATATTGGGTTAAGTATTTGTTTTTTGCAAAACAAAAGCCATTTGAGTTTATTAGAGTCAAGTTAGTCCCACTAGGAAATAAAGTGGTGAAAATTACTGAGTAATTTATCCCACATTGCTTAGGAGTTTGTTAGTCTTCTATTTTGTAGTTTATATAAAGGCCTTCTATGTACAAGTTTAATACAACAATCAATTATGAAAATCATTATCAATATATTGAGAGAAGTTTCTCTTGGTTAAGTCGTTAGGCTTAATTTTATCACTTGCGAGTGAGCGTTCTCTTCGTCGTAGAGGACCACCCCTTCAAGAACGAATCAAGCGTTTTTGAGTGAAACGTTGTATTATTCTTGACCTAGATCTAAGATTGGATTTTCGAGGACTAGGTTTTTAGCTCGCCATTGATCCCTTAGTACATTAGCTAGGCACGTATCACATCAGTTGGTAGCAGAGCACAACAAATAAGGTATCAAACTCTCCGTTTATTTTCCTTGTTCAATTTTTGTTTCTTATTCAAAAAAAAATTTGTTCTTTTATTCATTGTTTCGTCCCCCCCCAAGAACATTCCTAAATCTTCAAATCTTCATCCCAAGAACCCTAATAATTTTTCAGATCCCGTTTTTTTATATCAGTTCGTTCCCTAACCAAAACAACTCGAAAAATTCTGAAATTTATACCACATCTCGTTCTACAATTTGTCTCTTTGCACCCAATCCAGATTCGACGCATATCTTGCCTAAAACTGCCGATCAATACAAACAATCTGTCCAGAAAAACTGCAGCCGTAAATCGTCGATCGTTTTCGTTTTCAGTAGTTTAAACGACTCAAAATTACATGAAAATTGGTGATCATATAGGAAATTGTCAAATATACAACTTTTATCTTTTGAGTTTTTCCAAATTCTTTATCACAATCGGCACCTTAAGTCACTGCTATCAATCTGGAAAATTATGACAGATTGCACCAGTTTTCGAGTAACACTTGGTTGATCGACTTTTATAATTCCAAAAAATCTGAAATTTTGACATCATTTATAAAACTCTCTGTTTTACAACATTGGTCTTTTTAGTTTTCCCAGATTCATAGTGGTTTGGCCATTAAATACGTGGGTTTCACACCAGGGTGTGAAAAAATTTCACACCGTGTAATTCTGCTGTCGCAAAAATTTCATTATGATTGAGCATAAGGATGAGTGAAACATGAGAGTTGTGAGGATACAAATATTTTGGTCATGGATTACAACATATTTTATTCCCATTGTCTTATTCGGGAGAGGAAATATGCGTTCTACATTGATCACAGTGAAGAGAAGAATGTAGTTAGTATTGAGGTGGTTAAAGAGTTGAACTTGCCGACGGAAAGAAATGATTATCCTTATTACTTTGTTAAGGGAATTAATAAGTTTTGGGTGACAAGGCAAGCATGGATTCCTTTGTTGGTTGGAGGTCATCGGTCTGAAATATTATGTGATGTGGTTCCACTAAAAGGAGAACATTTAATATTAGCAAAGCCATGGTTACAATTGTACAAGGTACGTCATAATTCGTCCTGCACTCGGTATTCTTTTTACGATTATGCCAAGAAATTCGTCCTTGAATCGCTATCCCATATACAAGCGAGTGGTTTCAAGGTTGAAGAGTCCAAAAATGTGGAATATGAGAAGAGTGAGAGTCATGATATACAATTGAAGAAAGCTTCCAAGGGGTTGTTTACTATTTTTTGCGTTCGTTGTAAAGGGAATGATCATTACTTTGAAACTTGTCCAATACTCTGGCCGGACATGCGTGGAATTGACGAGGAAGCCCGTTTGAAATGTGAATCAGAAAGGGAAAAAGTCTTGGTTGAAGAGAAAAATGAAGGGATTATTGACATTCGAGAGGAGGTAGTACAAGATTTGATTGTGGCGGATGCAATAGCCGAGGTGAGTGAATTTGTGGATGAGAAAGTAGATATGTCGGAGGAGTCTATTGTAGAGAAAGAACGCAAAGGGTTGATTGTGGTTGAGGCACAAGAAGATGCTATGTTGCTCAATTCTTGTTCCAGTTTTGTTGCATCTTCTTTGCAGGTACATGACGATCAGCCACATGAAAAGGACACCGGGCTGTTGGATACATCCAATACAGCCCCTATATTTCCTTTGGAGGAATGTTCGTGGCCTATGGTTGTTCTTGATCGTGACTCCATTGGTGGCAAACTAGAGCACACTTTTCATGATCCTTTTGCTGCGTGTTGATGATTATCCAACATTGAGTTGTTATGAATATGTTTCAGCCACTCCGAGCTTCATCGACATTTATATGAAGATGAGACTTTGTTCTTATGTTCCATTGGTGAAGCCTGAATTGTCATTTCAACGTTCCATTGGTTTGAAGTCGTCGATCCACCTTGTATTTGATCCCGGTATATCATTGCTGATTTTTGCGGGTTGTTCAAGATTGATGTGTGTTGCAGCTCAATTTTACGACGTCTTATTGATTCGACGACGAATCCTTTCGAACCGGGAGGGAATGATGTAATCCAGCCTACGGAGACTGAAGAGCAAAGAAAAGATGGGCTTGGATGAATTATTTACGTTATTGGGCATGGTTATTGGACTTGTTTGATTTAATTTATTTCTGTTCGTTTATTCTGTTTTTAGTAGTAAAAAGGCCAAAAGCCCATTAGGGGAATTGCCTATGCGATAGTATATTGGGTTAAGTGTTTGTTTTTAGCAAATAAAAGTCATTTGGGGTTATTAGAGTCAAGTTAGGCCCACTAGGAAATAAAGTGACGAAATTACTAAGTAATTTATCTCACATTGCTTAGGAGTTTGTTAGTCTTCTATTTTGTAGCCGATATAAAGGTCTTCTATGTACATATTTAATACAACAATCAATTATGAAAATCATTATCAATATATTGAGAGAAGTTTCTCTTGGTTAAGTCGTTAGGCTTAATTTTAAAACTTGCGAGTGAGTGTTCTCTTCGTCGTAGAGGACCACCCCTTCAAGAACGAATCAGCGTTTTTCGAGCGAAACGTTGTATTATTCTTGGCCTAGATCTAAGATTGGATTTTCGAGGACTAGGTTTTACCTCGCCATTGATCACTTAGTACCTTCTTGGGCACGTATCACATCAGTTTATGTGTGACTTGAGTGGTTTTGTGTTTGAATAATCATAAGAACAACATGAAGATGGATGAAGATGCTTAAAACCAGTTGATTGTTGCACAGCTAAGGGCCTGAAAATATCAAATGTTGGTGATCGATCATGTATTTCCACAATATAATGTCATCTTCATATTTCAAATGATGTCTCCCTCAAAAAATAAAAAAATAAAAACAAAATTTATTTCAAATGATGTCAAGTAACAAAAGGACCAAAAATCATAATCATACAATCATAATCATAATCATAACTATATTAAAAGAGCCAGTTGTTTCTCACGTAAGTGTTTCTTCCAAAAAGTGTTTCTCCGTAATTAATTTATTTCAATATAAATATATATATTAATAAAGTTAAATGTTAAAAATTGTGTGCTGATAATTATTATGATTTTTTATTGTGTGCTGATAATTATTATGATTTTTTTATTTGAAAAGGTGTGTTGATAATTAAAAATTTACAAACGACGTTAGGAAAAAAATAATCATAACACATGTCAAAAAAAAGTGAAGACACGTTAAAAAAAAAAAAGAGATAAGTATAAGAAAATTATAACACATCTAAAAAAAATGTGAAGACACGTTAAAACTTAACAAAAAAAAAGTATTAAAAAGAGGAGTTTGTCCTCTTTTTTTTTTTTTTAAATTAGTTTATAAGATAAGTGTAAATTAAAAACACGTTGGATGTATAATGGGCGGAACTATGTACCTTAGGGGTGGGTCACGTGACCCAACTGAGATCCGAAAATATTCTTTTAGTATTAAAATGCTGTAGTTTTGTTGTTAAAAATATCATTTTATTGGTAAAAAATTTAGTTTTAGATTTCTCTGACCCCATCTTAACAAATTTTTAGATCAAAAATACAATTTTACGTTTCGGTACTCCACTGGAAAAACTTCCCGAATCCGCCCCTGCCTTTATTACAAATGGCGGATATAAAACTTATTATTCTAAATATATCTCAATAAATATAATAATCGGATTAAATCTATATAAAATAATCTGGTTAGAGCCAGTTGTTTACTACGTAAGTGTTTCTCCTTCGGGTGTTTCTCTCAAAAAGTGTTTCTCCGTAATTAATTTATTTCAATAAATATATATATTAATAAAGTTAAATGTTAAAAATTGTGTGCTGATAATTATTATTATTTTTATTTGAAAAGGTGTGCTGATATCCAAGAATATTCTTTTAGTATTAAAATGCTGTAATTTTGTTGTTAAAAATATTATTTTATTGATAACAACATGTAGTTTTAGATTTCTGTGACCCTATCTTAACAAATTTTTAGATCAAAAATATAATTATACGTTCCGGTGACTCTACTGAAAAAACTTCCTGAATCTGCCCCCTGCCTTGATTACAAATGGCGGATATAAAACTTATTATTGTAAGTATATCTCAATAAATATAATACTCTGGTTAAATATTATAATAATACCTCTATGTTTGATCTTTAATCTTTGATTTTTAATAGAAGTGTCAAAAGATAATTTTAACAAAAGAAAAAAAACAAAATCTATATGTTAGGGTGCTGTTGTAAGGAAAATGTGTGTTCGACAACAAATTGACCAACAAAGTGTCACAAATGCATTTTTACACCATTGATTATTATAGGTAATAAGAAACAGTAGGTCTCACTCCATTATCAATGGTATAAAAATATTTTGACTTGGTTGTGGAAAACAATATCAATATGTTAAGGTGTTGTACTAAGGAAAATATTTGTTCAACAAGAAATTGATCACAACAAAGTGTCACAAATATGCACTTATACCATTGATTATTATAAGTAATATTAATCAATAGGTCTCACGCCATTATCAATGATATAAAATTATTTTGACTTGTTGTGCAACTATCCTTACCATTTTTCTGTTGTTTCAGCCAAAATTTAAACAGAACGAAGGTTACATGACTCTTTATACAATATACATGCCTGCCCACTGCCTCATTATCTTACTAATTCAAGAAATTTATACTAATTGAATATATTGTAAAGTTGTCCAAAATGTTGTACAAAAGGAAGTTAAAAAAACACAATATCCAAAATGTGCAAAGAAAAAGTGGCGCAACAAGATAAAAAAATGTTATAGGAGCTAGGAGAAAACGAAAAGGCGATGAAAAAAGTGTTGAGAATAGAAATTGTATGTGAATTAGGTTTAAGAAAGAAATTGAGATGGACGACAAAAAAACGTACTAAAATATCAATTTTTTTCATAATTTTTCGTTGTTCCGATTTGTTAAAACGGTAAAGAAATCAAAATATGCTAATACGAAAAAGTAGCAACGCCGCCATAAAATCCAAAAAGTAAAGAGAGAATTGGTGAGAATGACACAAATATTTCATCAATCAGGGATTTCAAATTTTTTGCATAAAAGACAAAATTATTAGGGATTTCAAAACTTTTGCATAAAAGACAAAATTATTTTTTTAAATTCCGAACGCCTCTCCTTTCACAAAAAAAACACACACTTTCTCTCTCATACATTTTTATTAAACGCTTATATCTATCAATCTAGAGCTCCAAATTTGAAAATTATTTAACCATGTTTTATTTTTTATTTTTTCATGCTCTTTAATTTTGCAACCACATTCACTCTATTCCGATGTAATTTCCGATAATCTGCTGTCGAAATTCATTATTACTCGAAATTCCTACTATTCGGGGTTCACCGAGTGAATTTCGACACTTAATCTTATGAAAAACGATGTAATTATATTGAACCAAGTCTCAAAATGAAGAGCATGTAAAAATAAAAAATTCAGTGAATTTTTAATTACATTTGGAAATCTAGATCAAAAGATATGAGTGTTTGAAAATTGAAGAGAAAAAAAAACAAAAAACAAAAAAATGTAACAGCATCAGCGCGTCCACCTCTTTTTTTTTTTTTTTTTTTTTTGTTCTTTAGCCTATAAAAATTATAGAAGTTGTCATTCTTCCTATAAAAATATTTGATTGTCCTGTTACTTAAAAATATTTCAAAATGTGTCTTTTTACCTAATTTTCTAAAAATTAAAAGAATCGAGAAAAAAAGAAGATCGATTTGAGGTCATTTACACCCTAAAATTTGTATCATACATAGTCTTGATTATTACTTTAGTGAAATAGCATTTTGGAACACATACGTAAATGAAGAAATGAGCCATTGATGAAGATCATAATCTGAAAAATATAAAACCAAAGTTCTTTGAAGCGCACGAGTTAGAACATTATTACACTCGGAATGTTATGGAATCAACGGAAAAACAAAAAGATCACGCATAAAACACAAATGAAGTCAATGGTACATTACTAACACCATTCATTATATAACTCAAGCCTTCCTCATTCTCAACTTCAAATAGATCTTAGGATAAAAAAGAAATAAGTATATGCTGAAATGATTGAGCAACAAACATAGAATAACAATCAAGATTTTAAGCGTTGAATATTCTATTTAAATCTAATAAAGTAAATTAATAGTTCCAAAAAAATCTACTTCTCAATTTTTTTTATAATGATGTGAATATTGCATGCTGGTTTTTAAATTATAAAGGTGTGACTGGATTGTGATAATACTGTAGAAGGTACTTGTAGTTTGTCATCCGGACTTTTTGTAAAATTGATAAATAAAATAATACCTTAATGTTTTAGTCCTACATTGTTGTTTGCAAACTACTACACAATAGACATTGGATCCTCTGTTGTCTTTGCATTGTTGTAATGGCTGTTGTGCCTTGTAAAAATAGCAATTTCCTGTTTTTTAGTTTGTTTTTTTTTTCTTTCAAAATTTTAGATTAGACAATTACCCTTACACCCCTCCCCCCTTACCATAGCATGTGTTGTGATGTAATACTACAACAGAGGATCGCATCTCCTGCACAATAACATGGTAGCTTGTATTCAATAAGTGAATAGTGGTTAGAGTGATTATTTTAAAATGCAATTTAAATTATATAATTAGGTTGAATGTTGAATATGATAGATAAATTTGCTATTGACTAATGACTAAAATCTCAGGACCAAGGAAAATAAGTGATAAAAAGTCATATCTCAGAGCTCAAATGACTAGAATGAATTGTGATGGTAAATACTTATACAAGTACAGTTATAAAGGTCATGATCGTGTTTTAGTTTATAATTCCCATGAAGAAGACGGTCTTATAATTGATGAAATGAAAATATCTCAAAACGTAAGATGAGTACCTGCACAAGAAGCAATGTGGAAAATATTTGAGTTTCATTTGAATGACATGAAACATGCCGTCATTTCTCTCCAACTTCATCTTCACGGAAAAAATTGTGTTTCATATTGGAAGATGATTAATAACCACTAAATACGTGGTGGGTACAATCATTTTTTTTTGATATTGTTAGTTGTTTTTTTACCCTTAATTAACCAAGCACAGCAAAAGGCCAAATAAAATGTTAATATAGGGAAATTCCAGAATTCTTTGTGTGAATGGGCCCACAAAAGTATTGGAAAGAGAGAAAACGTAAAGATGTTATTGGCCACATAAATGGTGCGAATCCAACTAAATCGAGAAATGTATTATCATTGCTATGCAATCATGTTAGAGGAGAAACATTGTTTGAAGATTTACTAAAATAAACAACCATAAATGCAATAGTTATAAAGAAGCTTTGTAAAAAAGAGGTTTACTAGAATCCGATAAGACAATCTCAGAATGTTTGAGAGAAGCCATGGCCTTTCAAATGCCTCATGCATTAAGAATATTGTTTGCAACTATTTTAGTTTATTGTGAGACGACAAATGTTCATCAACTGTGGGATATATATTGGGAACCAGTGTTAGAAGATTTTATGCGAGACTCTACAAAGGAAACAACTTCGATGATCAATAAAATTTTACGGTCTATAAGCTACTTTCTAGAAAGTATGGGTAAAGACTTTAAGTGTTATAACTTGCCAAGCCTACAAGAAGATAATATCATTACAAAAAATCTACTAAAAGATATCTGTGATAAATTATATATAGATATTCATCAAGAAGATTTTGATGCGGAGTTAAAACTTAATTATGAAAAATAAAGTATTTTCCAAGAAAATACTTGATAAGGTAAATAGATGACAAAGTAAAGTGTTATTCAGTGATGGTCCTGGTGGCACAAGAAAAATATATTTATATAGAGCATTGCTAGCAAATTTAAGAAGAAGACATAAGATAGCTATAACAAAAGTTACAATAGGAGTTAAAATAGGAATTATGTCTGGTGGGCGAACAACTCACGCTTTAATGTCCAATTAATGCAAATGAGACAAGCATGTGCAATTATCACTACAAAGTGGAAGGTAGAATGTATAATTACTAAAGATAGCTTGACATGAGCTTAAAGGACTTCATAAAACGTTATGCCGTATTTGGAGGAAAGGTGGTTGTATTTGAAGGAGATTTTAGGTAAGTACTTCATGTTGTATCAAAAAGGCACAATACTACATATAATAGAGACAAGCTTTGTGAAGTCATACTTGTGACTAATAATAGTCAAAATATCACTAATTAAAATATGATAGCAAAAAATGATATACAATTAATCAAATTTTTATTATGGGTGGCCTGTGGAGAAAACCAATAAACTCTGAAGGAAGATACAATTACCTAAAGAAATGGTCGACGAATATTATGAAAATAATGATGAGCATTCAGAAAATCTTTTGATCAACTTCATATTAACTTCCTTAAAAGAGAAGACATAATTAGCATAATAGTTTCAATTCAAGCAATACTAGCAACAACAAACAAACATGCAACACACCAAGAACTAAATTGATAAATAATTGATATCAATCTTACATTGATAAATAATTGATATCAATCTTACATGGGAAGAGCGTTGTTTCACTCAGCAACTAAATCGATATCATTTTCTAATTAATATTTTTTTAACATAGTATAAAATAATGTATGAATATGTAATACTAAATTGTATTGTTAATTTTTCAATTTTACCAACTTCATTCAACTGAAACACGTGCAACGCACGTGCATTTTGCTAGTAATAAGAATAAAACATATGAGCCAATTATTAGATGTCGTGTTGAATCATTTATCTGGTGCAAGCAAAACGTTTGTATACAACTTATTAATGCTCCTAAAGGATGATGTAGCTTACCCACATAACATTCTCTGAAAAGTTAATATTTTTGCACAATTACGAGAAATAACAGCATCAACTATTGAACTGAAGATACCAGCTTGAGAGAAATCATCATGGTAAACCCAAGAAATCCCGAAGTCAGCTTCAACCAGAGAACATAATTTTTTTTTTTTTTTTTGCACAAAATTCTCAGATATATAACCATATATCATGAGGTGCTCAAGTGAGGCAAAATTAGGATTTTAGTCCTCTCATCTTGGTTTATTTTGGATTTTAGTCTGCTCTGCCTCGGTGAGGAAAATGGTCCTCTAAGTTGGCTTTTTTGGATTTTAGTCCTATCCGCTGAAATAGCCGATTGGGCATCGGAATCTTCAAAAACGCTTACGTGGCAGCCTAGTTAGAGGACTATTTTTAAAAATTCCGGTGCCCAATCAGCTATTTCTGGCGGATAGGACTAAAATCCAAAAAAAAACCAACTTAGAGGACCATTTTCCTCACCGGAGCAGGAGTAGGACTAAAATCCAAAATAGGCCAAGTTAGAGGACTAAAATCCTAATTTTGCCCTCAAGTGAAGAAGCCTCTAACTTCAGGTACCTACTAACACCCTCTAAATCTAGCTCAAGACGTCTTAAAAGAAGTTGAAGATGTAATAAATCTGAAATCATCCTCATCTTGCATGTCTATGTGCAGATAATTTAGCACTAGAGATCCCCTTATAATGTTTTCAAAAGCTTCATGAGAGTATGAGACTAGAAAGTAACTCCATAAAGATCTAGACTATCAAGTCTTGGAAAGATCTTAGCGAGTCGCAGCTAAAAACGTTTATGGGCATATCAAATACGTCATTACAATGATTAACTAGAGTTAGACAAAGCTCATGGATATTTATGGTAATTGTAGTTTTGATCCATGAACTTACGTGGGATTCAATATACATAGGTGCCCAAGACTTGAAAGGTGTAAACATTGAATTAATTAATGTTGTAACTGACATCACACCGTGCGAAGACACTCAGAAGCACCTGCGTTTCTAAAGTGTGTTTTTCTTGTGTCTACGTACAATGTGGAGACATCGCAGAAAAATGCCCCTCATCCGTCTGTGCATACAACCAACAATAACACACCTTTAAAAAAATAGAAAACGAAAAACATACAGTAACAAACTCAATTTTGTAGATGACAATTTGTTAACTGAAAACATTTCACAAGCAACAGAGGAAACTAATGAGAAACCACCAGAAAAAAACACTAGGTTTTGTTCCAGAAGTTGAGAAGGAATACGAGGAAGCATAAATGACAACTTTCAGAAAGATCGGTAAATTAACACGACACTATACACTTTGCCCAATGCCTACATTTAGTTTCACGGACTAGGTTAAATGTGTTTTCCGGCCAAAATCACCGACAAATGTTGTACACACGCAAGTTCAACACTACTAAAAACAACCGCCCACTTGCACGTGTACAACACGTGCCGGCAATTTCAACAGGAACACAAACATTTCTGTAAAGCCAGAGAGAAAGACAAAGTATACAAATATTAGACCACAAGGCAATCCGTAAAAAACAAAACATGACCAAAACTAAGAACAAGTGATACATAAACAAGAACAATGCACAATAACATACATCTACTCAATCAAGAAAGCAATGCCAAAAGAAATCCAGATGAGGCTGGCCTTTTGCATCTTTTACTGCAACACCTTGTCTCAGCTCAATGGCATTACTCCCGCCATGTCCCATACGAAGAGGCATCTAAAACAACACATGGTCTGTAAGTGCTATTATCAGTTGTAGAAAGAGAAAAGGATACCTTACTAATATCGCCCATACGACGGAACAGACTATTAATGGTACCATGAAAACGAGCTGAGTCTATGTTACCATACCAAACTAAGAGCCTTTTCAAGTCGATGCTTTGCATATATAACAAAACGAAATAAAACTGTGTTCAAACATGCTTAATACCACAAAGCAGAATTCTCATTTCAAGATATGACCAGCACGGACAAGCTATTTTCACCCTTGGAAATACATGTATAGTATTAGTTAATCCCAAGAGAATGTATAGAGATGTTTTGCAAGTCTTTGGACGTGCGGGGTGGAAAGCTCTTTGATTTCACAAGCCAGAGACATTACTTGGAATTCACATATCTCTTGAAGCAACTCATATTCTTCTTCACCTCTTATACCCTCACCAAAGGATATCTGCACAACTTTAAGGGCACGTCCATGCTCTAACAGATAACGTATCATTGCACGCTCATCTTCCAAACCTTTATAACCATAGATACAACCTTCTTCAAGCTGTTTGAAAAGCATCCTGAAACATCTGTAGGAGCTGTCCATTTTGAGTGATCACATAAATGCCTGTAGGAGCTGTCCTCTATAACCATAGATTGCACACTTCCCAAATGCCTTTTACTAACCTTATGAATTGTAAGAACTTCTAAATTGTTTGAGCGTTGAATGAAATCTTGTAATGAGCTACAAGCACAACAACAAGCTCCTGTCTCCAATTTCACCAATCTTTTAAAATCGGTCGACAAGCTGATTGTCCCACAACTAAGAGCCTGAGAATATCAAATGGCAGTGATTGTGTAGTTCTACAAAGTAACGCTATCTTAGATTTTGAATTATGTCAATTACCACACACCCCCCACAAATAAAAAATAAAAAAACCAAGAATAAATAAAATAAGATAAACATATGAGCTAATTATTAAGCCCCATGGTGGTTCCTTAGTTCATGCAACAACATTCATAAGCAGAAGAAAGTCTAGTAATGGTTTAAACTTCATTAATGCTTTTAAAGCATAAAGTAGCTTACTCTCGTAATCAAACTATCACTATATTTATTCCTTTTTCTACTTCTTCTTTCAAGTGCAGGATAACCCCAAGGGGTTGTGGGTTTTTTTCTACCAATTGGGGCTCTCCCTCACCCTTCTGTGGGGGTGGTGTCTGAGGTTCATAACTACTCCTCTTACTACTGGGGCGCTTACACAGCCAACGCTTAGATCCGGCTCTACCCAAACTTTTCTCGGTTCACCTCAAGATTCCCCACATGTCCATTTATTCTTTGGCGGTTTTGGATATCAAACGGACCTCCCCGAAGGTAATTTTAATGTGGCCGATTTCCCTCTTTTGCAATCGGTTTCGCTCAAAGACCACGCTCTAGCTAATTGTCCACCCCTTCCAAGTGTGATTTCTATGTTATGTATGGCTGTGCCTACACCCTTTGATAAATTAAGAGCTTTTGCACAATCGAAATTACGAACTGCTTGAATGACTGGATTGCAAAGGCGGCCTAGAGTGAATTCACTTTGACGCATATCGATTACATACTCAATTCTAAACTCAGCTTCAACCAAAGAGCTTAGAATATTGTTTGGCATAGAAATCTCCTCCGTAAAACCATATAGCCTGAGGTACTCAAGTGAGGAAGTATATAAAGCCAATCTATATTCTTGATGAACGAAATGTATATCAAGACGTCTCAAGGAAGTCGAAGATATTACATACGTGAGAAGCGTTGTTCTTCATCTCCAATATGTAGGTAGCGATGATTTAGCATTGGACATTCGCTTGTAAGATTTTCAAGAACTTGTTCAGATTCAAAATGAACGGAAGCAAGCACCAGACTTTCTAGTTTTGGAAGGAAAACCACAATTGCATCAGAAATAGAAATGTCTCCTTCCAACACCAAGGATCGTAGCGAGTCACAACTGAATACACTTGTAGGCATATCAAATCTTTCATGAACAGCAACTTCATTCTCAATTTTTTTTTGAAATTGCAGTGTTGATCCATGAAGTGGCATGGGAAGCAACATGAGGATAATAGACCAAACAAAACTTATTTAGCAATCCACCATCATGGAGAAGCAAAACACGGTTATCAAACCCGACGAATCTCATATTTTTAGCTTCATCATGTGTAAGATAGTCACGGGGTAATAACAGTTTTAGGACATCATGTTTAACGTTTTGGCAAAATTGACCCTTATATTTTGAAATAACAATTTTAGGACTTTTTTTTTTTTTTTTTTTTTTTTTTTTTCAGTTTTAGGACAAAATCAAAAATTCCGTCAGTTTTGCCGTTAACTTTGACGGAATTTTTGAATTTGTCCTAAAACTGAAAAAAAAAAAAAAAACACAAATATAAGGTCCTAAAATTGTTATTTCAAAAGATAAGGGTCAATTTTGCCAAAACGTTAAAACATGAGGTCCTAAAAAGTGTCAAAATTCCCTTAAAAAGTGACATTTTTAGGACCTCATGTTTTAACGTTTTGGCAAATTGACCCTTATCTTTTGAAATAACAATTTTAGAACCTTATGTTGTGTTTTTTTTTTTTTTTTCAGTTTTAGGAAAAATTCAAAAATTCCGTCTGATTTAACGTTAAGTTTAACGAATTTTTTGAATTTGTCCTAAAACTGAAAAAAAAAAAAAACACAAACGTAAGGTCCTAAAATTGTTATTTTAAAAGATAATGATCAATTTTGCCAAAACGTTAAAACATGATGTCCTAAAACGACAGGACAAGATAATATCAAGAATGGAGTCCGGTAAAGTGTTTATCCTATCAACCAAATCACTGTTGGATTCCGTTTACTCCATAGTTAGCAACAGTTCAATCAGTGTTTGTCAGGCACCAGAATGAAAATCAAAGTGAAGTAGAGATAGATTACCGAGAGATTAGGGAGGAATAGAGGCAAAATTAGGATTTTAGTCCTCTAACTTGGCCTATTTTGGATTTTAGTCCTGCTCCTGCTCCGGTGAGGAAAATGGTCTTCTAAGTTGGTTTTTTTTGGATTTTAGTCCTATCCGCCGGAAATAGCTGATTGGGCACCAGGATCTTTAAAAAACGCTTACGTGGCAGCCTAGTTAGATGAACAATCACTGCATAAATAATATAAATAGACACTGATTCAGCTAATTTGAACAGAGCTCTTGCAAAATGAAAATTAAAGAGAAATAGCTGAAAAATCACTGGATTAACAATGGAAAGAGACAAAGCTCTGCCGCATTTGCATCCATTGCAGACCTAATTTTCTGCATCCCCAAATCCTCGAAATGTAATACTACACTAGTTGAGAAATTCAGTGCGGTATCAATTGCTTATATGGCTTACCATATCACGTGTCCAACAAAATGATGTAAACGCAATGATTTGGGGGCAAATGAGATCATGATCATGCAACCAACTTTTGTGAATTCTTCCAGCATTTTGATATGGAAAATTTAAGCTTGTGAAATTCGGAGCGGACGGGCTATGTTTCTCTTAGTTATAATCCTTTTCCGGAATGTGACCCGTTTAGATAGGTTTTTTTTTTTTTTTTTTTTCTTGTTTTATTTTTGAAGCAAAGTGTTTAGAAAATTGTTGGAGTGATTTTTTTTTTTTTTTCCCTTTCCGAAAAGACGAAAGTTTTTAATGAAACCGGACGAATGCCGGTAAATACAAACAAAGCCGGATCACCACCCAGACAAACACAAAGAACACAAAGGCTACAAACCGAAAATAGGCTCCGAAGAACGCTTTGACAAAGACGAAAGCCCAATGAAGGCCAAATAAAACAAACCCAAACAAAACAAAATGAACTAGACTAGCAAACGAACTGTGACCCAGGGGGTTAATTTGATTTTTAGTCCTCTAACTTTACCTGTTTTTGTAAATAGTCCTCTTTTTGCTCGGTAGCATTTTAGTCCTATAACTTTCTTTTACGGATTTTTAGTCCTTTTGCCAATTCATCACCGGAGCTCCGGCGAAGTGTATAAAAAAGACTAAAAATCCAGAAAATAGAAAGTTATAGGACTAAAAATCCAGAAAATAGAAAGTTATAGGACTTAAAATTAGCACTTCGCCGGAACTCCGGTGATGAATTGGCAAAAAGGACTAAAAATCCAGAAAAAAGAAAGTTATAGGACTAAAAATGCTATCGGAGCAAAAAGAGGACTATTTACAAAAACAGGTAAAGTTAGAGGACTAAAAATCAAATTAACCCTGACCCAGGGGAGCCCATGGAAGCTAAAACTACTGCCGGAAAACCACCGCCGCATGCCGTCACATCCGAGCGGAGAAAGGAACCCGTAAGATGACTCACCCCTCCGTCGAAAGAGCAACTACCATTATCGTCGGCTAAGAGTCCTCCGAAGCCTTAGAGAGATAATGAAATCACACACAGCCAGATCACCGCCGCAACACCACCGCCACCATGGCTGCACCGTTTGAAAAAAATGCCTCCAGTCTCAGTTCAAACAGATATAGGTAGGGAAGACCAAGATCTGCACGAAACTACCACTACAAAACACAAACAACAGCGAAAGAACTGCCCGCAAGCAACCGGAGCTCCGATCTTCACCATCTGATAGAGGCTAGGCCAAGGAGCTAGGGAGTAGAAGAGCCGGAGAAGATCACCCTAGCAAGATACAGTGGCTGGAGAACAAAGGAAAGGAAAAAAAACCTGAAAGAAACCCTAAATGGTCGGACGCCGACAGCCTAGTGCCGCCGACGCCGAAAAGACCTTGAGCGGAAGCTTGCATCTAAGGGTGTAAAACGGGCAAGTTGACGCTCAACTCATGAATTATTTTTTCAAATCTGATTTAACCTAACACGAGCAGTTTATCAAGGTTAACCAGTTGAACTTGAGCATTCGAACACTTGACTCGAAATTTCACGAGGTTTATCGAACCATATTATATTATATTAAATAAAATTTTCTTTTGTATTTTTTGACGAGCCAAACTCGAGAACTCCAAAGCTTAACAGTTTTTCTAGCTGCTTGTGCTCCAATTCATGTTTGAAAGAGATTTTAAATTTTGTCGAGCATAATCAAGCCGACTCGAGTATAATTAAAACCTAATCGAGCTGATCTCGAGCAATGTTTTCCTTACTCGAACGAAAACGAGCT
Organism: Gentiana macrophylla; assembly: GCA_026214975.1. NCBI lineage: Eukaryota > Viridiplantae > Streptophyta > Magnoliopsida > Gentianales > Gentianaceae > Gentiana > Gentiana macrophylla. The sequence goes on along the minus strand of CM047810.1, from coordinate 116,861,934 downwards.
GAGTTTGAACATCACTGTTTTGAATGGTTGCACAACCCGATAAATAAATGTTTGATTCGACTCAAATCGTTTACATCCCCAGTTGCATCTTTGGGTGTTAATTGATCTAAATCGAATCGAGAATATTTACCGAGTTAAATAGGAGCTAAATTTCATAAAATCGAGTTTGAGCATAAACTTGAAGTCCTCACACCTCTAGTTTCATCTTTTTAACCTTTAATTGGGGTGAAGGAAGCAAGGGGAAGAAAACTCATTGTTGTGTAGAGAATGACTAAGTTTGACATCTGAACTCTCCTGTCATTTGGCCTAAAGTTTTCTAAGTCTTACAGCAAGTGTCACTTCAAATGAGTTGGAGCAAATCAAGAAGTTTTGTTAAAACAATCACAACGTTAAAATACCAACAAAGCAACATTGAAGATACGTTGATGCTTCCCAATCAACCACATCGTATTATTTAACTAAACATTCCTAAACCAAGAGTCTTGTAAAGTCAATGTTGTGCCTCACAAAGAGTAGAAAACTCGTGTTTAAAAATGCATAAAATTCATTCTATTTTCATTCTAGTACGTGACACTACAACACAAATTGGCTACAGAGACATACATATAAAGACACTTTACAAAAAATGTGGTTAAAAAGAGTCTGTTGATGCGCTAGTGAGTTAAACCATAGAGGAAGGGTTTTAACCCGCTTTTGACCCGGCTTTTTTTTGCGTGTACGTGTGATCCAGTGTTATTTAAATAATTTCGGTGTGTCAATTGTGCATGGTACCTATTGTGTCGAATGTGGATTATGTTATTTTCTGGGTTCTTATTTTTTAGGGGGAATGAGGGAGAATGACAGAAATATTTCATCAATTGAGTAGAATGTCAGTCTTTTGAAACTTTTGCATAAATGACAAAACTATTTATTCACTGTCGAAATCCACTTGTGTTCGAAATTCACTGTTTAAATTCACTGCCGAAATTCACTGTCGAAATTCACTAATTTTCAAAATTCATTGTCGAAATTCACTGATTTTCGGGATGCACTATTTGTCCTTCTCGCTATAAAAATTATGGAAAATTAGGGATAAGGACACAATCTGAAATATTATTAAGCAACAGGACAACTACATATTTTTTATAGGGAGAAGGACAACTGCATAATTTTTATAGCGAGAAGGACAAACAGTGAATCCGAAAATCGGTGAATCTCACTAGTGAATCCGAAATCGGTGAATTTCGATAGTGAATTTTGATGATGAATCCGAAAATCGGTGAATCCCGACAATGAATTTTGAAAATTAGTGAATTTCGACAGTGAATTTCGGCAGTGAATTTAAACAGTGAATTTCGAACACAAGTGAATTTCGATAGTGGATAAATAGTTTTGTCCTTTATGCAAAAGTTTCAAAAGACTGTCCTTCTACTTAATTGATGAAATATTTTTGTCCTTCTCCCTCATTCCCCCTAAAAATTATGCAGTTGTCCTTCTCCTTATAAAAAATATGTAGCTGTCATGTTACTTAAAAATATTCCAAATTGTATCATTATTCCTAATTTCCATATTTTTTATGCGTTATCTCAATTAAATTGAATTTGTAAATTTGATATTTTTTGGGTTGAATTTATGATTAGGCATATGATTTACCCGGGTAGTTGATTCATAGTTGGCGGCAATGCCTCAACAAAGATGTCAACAAGGTGTGCCTTCTTCGATTGAAACACGTAACTTTTGGGTGAATTACTCCTTTGTGGAGCCCAAGCCCACTAAATAATTGAAAAAATAATAATATGTCAAATAGTATTTAAGGGAACAAATTAGGTTTTTGTTGGTGTAACAGCAGGAACTTTCCGGCGACACGAAATTTTGAGAGCTTGTTCGTCGCTCATTCTTTTTCAATCTGAACGATGGAATTTGTGTTTCAACGGTTCAATTTTCTGGAAATTGTCCGCGACGTGACTGCTGCATTTCTGCAGCGTTTCGGGTGATATTTTTCAACAACTCTTGTATTTTGCATTCTTAGTTGATGCTTTGGTGTAGTTGAGCTGGTTGATGTGTTTGAAACACTTTTGTATCATCTTTTGCTGATTAGTGGAGATTTTGTGGGCCTCGGCTTCGTGGTTTTTACTCTCTCACATCGAGAGGGGTTTTGCACGTTAAAATTGTGGTGTTGATTTTCTAGTGTTTTCGTTTCGCTTTATTTGTGATTTATGTTCGTTGGGGATGCCTCGTTTAATTCCGTTGCGTGTCATTGGGAAGACTTTGTGGGTATTTGTGATACATGTGGTATTGCGGTTGTTTGTTTTCCCAACAAGTGGTATCGGAGCCCCGGTTAGTTGATTTGGTTTTGAAGGGTTATTGGTGAATTTTTTTTTTGGTGAAATGGAAGCCGACTTGAATAGAAAGATATCTTTGAATTGGTCTAACTATGCCATTTGGAAAAATAAAATGGATTTTGTATGTGAAAAATTATTTCTTGCCGGTTTTTAGTGCGGAAAAACCTGAAGATAAAACATATGAAGAGTGAAATTTGTTGTATAGGTTTATGGTTATATTAGACAATGGGTTGATGACAATGTTTTAAATCAAATTAGTGAGGAGAAACATGCTAGGTCTTTGTGGAAAAAAACTTGAAGACTTGTATGCCCGGAAAACTGGAAACGATAAGATGTTTTTGATGTATAAATTGATGAATTTGAGATATCATGATGGAACTCCTATGGATGATCATTTGAATACTTTCTTGGGTATTATGAACGAACTTAATGCTATGGGTATTAAGTTTGATGATGAAGTGCATGGATGGATGCTTCTTGGTTCTTTACCGGAATCGTGGGAAAATTTTCGAAGTTCTCTATCTAATTCTACCCCAGATGGTGCTATGACCATTGATCTTGCTAAGACTAGTGTGTTGGAAGAAGAGACAATGAGGAAGGCACATGGTGTTTCCTTATAGTCGGATGTCTTAGTTACTAACTCACGGGGGAGAATTCAAAGTAGAGCTTCTAAAGATAGAGGTCGAAGTAGAAGCAAATCCAAGGGCAAGTACAAAAATTATGAATTCAATCACTGTGGCAAGAAGGGACACATCAAGAAATTTTGCTTTAAATTGAAACGGGAGAAAAAGGAAAACAATGACAAGAAAGATGATGAGAAGAAGGAATATATAGTTAATGCAGCTTCTTCTGATGATTTCCATGTGTTTCAAAAGGTTGATGATATTTTCTTGCTGATGATATGACTAGTTGGGTTGTTGACAGTGGTGCTTCGGTCCATGCTACTTCAAGAAGAGAGTTTTTCACATCATATGCTCCAGGTGACTTTGGTGATGTGAGAACGGCTCAGGATTCTATCTTAAAGTGTGCAGGTGTTGGAGATATTAGTTTGGAGACATCTAATGGTACCAAACTGATTCTTAAACGGGTGTTCTAGGGATCCGGTTGAATTTTATTTGTTTTGGCAGACTGTGTCATGATGGTTATAATAGCTTATTTTCTTGTGATAAGTGGAAGCTCACAAAGTGGTCATCAGTTGTGGATAGAGGTACAAAGTCATCTACACTTTTCTTGACTCAATCCAAAGTTATTGTTGATGAGGCTCATGCAGTGGAGTCACGTGGTGAGACTGAGTTGTGGCATAAGAGGTTATGTCATATGAACTTGAAAGAAATGACTGTCTTATCTAAGAAAAATTTATTGTCTTGTTCTAATAGTTTGCATTTGGAAAAGTGTGCTCATTGTCTTGCAGGGAAGCAATCTAGAGTTTCTTTTAAATCAAATCCACCTTCAAGAAAGTCAGAAGTACTTGAGCTTGTTCATTCTGATGTTTGTGGTCCTATGAAGACAAGGACGCTTGGTGGTTCCCGCTATTTTGTGACTTTTATTGATGATCACTCAAGAAAAATTTGGATCTACACTTTGAAGACAAAAGATCAAGTGTTAGACGTGTTCAAGCTGTTTCAAGTTTCAGTAGAAAGGGAAACTGGAAAGAAGTTGAAGTGTATTCGGACTGATAATGGAGGTGAATACAAAGGTCCATTGCATTATTACTGTAAGAAGCAAGGTATCAGACATGAGAGAACTCCGCCAAAGACTCCGCAGTTGAATGGCTTGGCAGAGAGGATGAATAGAACATTAGTGGAGAGAGTTAGATGTTTGCTTTCACAAGCCGGATTGCCTAAATCCTTTTGGGGTGAAGCTTTGAGTACATTGATTTATGTACTAAATTTGTCTCATTGTGTTCCTTTGCAGAATGATGTTCCTCAAAAGGTATGGTCAGGTAAATATGTATTTTACCATTATTTACGAGTTTTTGGTTGCAAAGCTTATGTTGAAGCAGCAGGTATGGTTCATGTACTTCAGATCATTGCGTGTTTATTAGAAAATGTGATATTTTCTAAGCTTTGCAACCAAAAACTCGTAAATAATGGTAAAATACATCTTTACCTGACCATACCTTTTGAGGAACATCATTCTGCAAAGGAACACAAGGAGACAAATTTAGTACATGAACCAATGTACTCAAAGGTTCACCCCAAAAGGATTTAGGCAATCCGGCTTGTGAAAGAAAACATTTGACTCTCTTCATTAATGTTCTATTCATCCTCTCCGCCGAGCCATTCAACTGCGGAGTCTTTGGCGGAGTTCTCTCATGTCTGATACCCTGCTTCTTACAGTAATAATGAAATGGACCTTTGTATTCACCTCCATTGTTAGTCCGAATACACTTCAACTTCTTTCCAGTTTCCCTTTCAACTAAAACTTGAAACATCTTGAACACGTCTAACACTTGATCTTTTGTCTTCAAAGTGTAGATCCAAAGTTTCTTGAGTGATCATCAATAAAAGTCACAAAATAGCAGGAACCACCAAGCGTCCTTGTCTTCATAGGACCACAAACATCAGAATGAACAAGCTCAAGTACTTCTGACTTTCTTGAAGGTGGATTTGATTTAAAAGAAACTCTAGATTACTTCCCGGCAAGACAATGAGCACACTTTTCCAAATGCAAACTATTAGAACAAGACAATAAATTTTTCTTAGATAAGACAGTCATTCCTTTCAAGTTCATATGACATAACCACTTATGCCACAACTCAGTCTCACCACGTGACTCAACTGCATGAGCCTCATCAACAATAACTTTCGATTGGGTCAAGAAAAGTGTAGATGACTTTGTACCTCTAGCCACAACTGAAGACCACTTTGTGAGCTTCCACTTATCACAAGAAAATGAGCTATTATAACCATCATCACACAGTCTGCCAACATAAATCAAATTCAACCGGATCCCTAGAACATGCTTAACCCGTTTAAGAATCAGTTTGGTACCATTAGACGTCTCCAAACTAATATCTCCAACACCTGCACACTTTAAGATAGAATCCTGAGCCGTTCTCACATCACCAAAGTGTTAGGAAATCTACGCGGGAACGCAGCGGAATTCAAAAATTTATTTCCTATCGACCCAAGATCGACTTCATTTAAGCAATAAACAAACAAGTAGTAGACGGTGGTTACCTTGGTTGATCTATAAGATCGACGCTTTGACCGTCTAAGGAGAGTAGTTCTGCATAGAGCCGCCCAAGTGTTCGGCCTCTACCGCTAGTCCACACGAACAGCTCGCCGGAATCCCATCATGGATTGCTATTGAAAAACTCCGGTTGCTAGACTGGCCTTTTTCCCCTCTCTCCAACTCTGTATAGGATGCTCTCTATTTTTCACAAGAACTATTAGCTCTTAGAATTATGTTGTACAAAAGAGCTTGACACCCACTTCCTATTTATAGGGAAAGTGGCGCCACATACTAGAGTGGAGGAGAAGAAAACATTTTCCCAATAAAATAATAAAAATATAATTGATTGATTTATCTCATTTATTATAATATCTTATATTAAATAAATCTAGGATTTTGTCAATATCTTATATTGAATATTCCCAAGATATTGTCAATATCTAATATTGACTATCTTTATTTTATTACCATAAATAAATTTACACATGTGTATATATCACATATATATAACACACATAAATCTATTAATATATATCAAATATTCAAACATGTCAATTTGAACAATTGGCATTTACGTGTGTACCACACACACACAAATTTATATATATATATATATATATATATATATATATATATATATATATATATATATATATATATATATATATATATATATATATATATATATATATATATATATATTATATTAATATTATATATATATATATTAATATTATATTAAAGTAATCTTATTAATTAAAGTATATCTTATACACTAATCATATAAGCCCCATATGCCAATTAATTGGCTTCGGAATATTCTTTAATTAATCAATATAATTAATATCTTGTATTTTATTTATTCATAATAAATAAATACCACCATATTAATTTACCAATATAACCTTTATAGTCTCGAGATAAACTTTCCTTATTTGGTTATCATCTATAACCACATTTTAATCCGGCTAGATGTTCTTATGTGTGTGACCCGATAGGCTTCGAATATGTTGGCCGTAGACACAAAGTGCAAATTACGAAAATGCCCTTTATGCCTAACAATCACGGGATAGCGTCAGCAACACACCGTGACCCCAATCATCGGAAGAGTCAAATGCAATGACTACTACCTTTCATGTGAAACAGATTACCGTGTAACTTACAATCCTATCATTTGTAATAATATCCATACGGTCGTGCGTCGAGTGTCAAATATTAACGACCGTATCTTTATAACGGATATCAAGCTCTCTCGAAGTAACTCGTTTACTCCCACTTTGCAAAGATTCACGAGTAAGACATTCCTTATAAGAAGGCCATTTCGGATATTCGATCCCAATCATAGGATACGCGATTCCCGGACGACCAATCATGTATACTCCGCATGCTTTGAGATCATACCCAATCACTACCGCATGATCGCCCGTGGCTGTGGAAACCTCAATAGTGTCAAAGCATGACAATCCACACCGTGATGCCATGAAGACTCCGGTCTTAAGGATAATTACACAACCGTCACATAGTGTGACACTTATCCGTGTAAGTGGGTCGATCTAACGTCGCATTCTCTAATACACGTCCACGTCACGTCCAAGTGTCTATACACTTCGATAGAGCGAGATCTATCCCCGCCCTTAAAGAGAGAAGACATCTAATACGTGCTAGCTTTGTTCATACTATCAATGCCTGTTTAATAGTACATCAGCCTTGAGACATTTAAGTATCAAACTTATTAAAGTGATTAGAGATCTCATCAACCATAATCGCCTATCATGGTTTCTCTATCACAGTTTAATACTAGGGACGTTATCATATAACAATTCATAATTGGTTCTTTAAAAGAACATATATATGACAACAGAAAAGCCATTTAATCTATGTACAAACATAAAGAAATAGTATAAATGATCCGACCCGGTCCAACCCGATTGGGTTTAGGACACTATTTCAACAATCTCCCACTTGGCCTAAAGCCAATCACTCGTACACACGAGACCAAGTTGAAACACAAGAATCTCATGCAATACTCATGCAACCAAATTACTAGCCATGAACGGATCGCTATCCGTGGGGACTCAAAGTATCTTCATATCATGTTCCAAATGATCAAGTCAAAGGAACCGCCTCAACACACACACGAATCTCTCGGCGAGACCACTGGTTCTTGCTTCAAGCAATGAATCCACTTACTATATCAACTATATAGAAAGGTGGAAGAATAATCAAAGTGACTACAAACGATAAGCTGAATGTACCATTTCGACACGGTAGATGGCAAGCCTTGCCATAAACCATTTGGAAGGGTGACGTGCAACACTCGACATAGGGGTCTTACAAGGGTATATGAGTAAACATGTGCGATAAGCCCAAAGTCGACAAGGATAACCAACACAACTCACCAAGTTGGATCTATTTGAATTCACCGTTTTCTTAAAAGATCCGCTTAAGGCTCCGGTTGCTTACTTGACAGAGTAAACCAAGTCAACCCGATTTGGGTTTTGGGGTGGTATGGTGTACCAATTCTATGCTTGACACCATACTTTCAAGATCATGAAATTTTTATCCATTGGTGCATTACTCTTAAATGCGAACTTGTTTCTCATCGCCGAGGTAAGGGCTCTGGGACAACTAAATCTAGTAAAGATATTCTTTTGCAAGAATTTCTTTACAACTTTGTGATCATTGGTTTGGGTGGCTATTGCCTCTGCCCACTTGGAAACATAGTCCTGTGACACAGGACGGTTGAATATATTTGTTGGAGCATGATGATGGGAACGGTCCCATAAAATCAATGCCCCAGACGTCAAAGACAAAAAGACCTCGTGTTTCCAAGATAGGCCTTTGAGGCATCTCCCATCCTAGCATCGAGTCTCCCTGCCCTTTGGCATCTATCCACGAGTCTTGCAAAAGGTAGTTGCATAATCTTTAAAACAAATTTAATAGCCGGTAAAAACCCGACTTGAAGGATTTTTGCCATAAACCATTTGTCTTAGGTGCTCGCGTGCGATAAGCCACCGCGGGACCCACTATGACATTGCTCTAGAATATCCAATTGTTCATGCTCTGGTTTGGGGTGGCGCACCTTCTAAGCAACCCATACTTCTCAAGAACTTTAAAAGATATGGATCCTCCCATACGAGATACTTTAAAAGATATTGAAAAATTTACAACTTTGTTCATTGGTTTGGGTGGCGATCACCCATCTCTTCCAAATGCCAATATCGCTAAGTAATTGGCGGAACGGTCCCATAAAATACCACGGCCTCACATTCTCTAGTCTCATTAATTGCTCGGTTGGAAAGTCAATGCCTATCTCTTTTGGGGCTTCACCACCCTCATTCACTAAAGCGAGATAAGTGGTCGCTACAACATTATCACTACCCTTCTTGTGCTCTAGAATATTAATTTCAAGGTCAACGCACCTTGTAAGCAGTGTCGCAGGACTTTAAAAAGAATCCATCTCCGACGAGTAACCTTGGTTTAGCATCATCTCTTCTAAATTGCGCTAAGTAAGGTGCATACCACGGCCTCACAGCGTTAAGTCTCGGCTGCGTGATCCAGGGCTCCACACCACCCTCACTTTGGAGTGGTCCACAAAAGATAACCCTTCTTGAATTTGTCAATAGCAAATTCTCGCATCGTAATCCATCCGAGAATTGGTTTTCCGCTTTTGTAGTGGGTAGCGTAGTTGCATTGCTGATTGAGTCGGGTTCACTTTGGACCCTAAAAGCTAGCATAATAAATCGGCGCTGAACTTTTGTCAATTCGAATTTGCATTGAGTGGGTTCAAACTGCGGCGCGCCAAAATCTGCGAAGTTAGAGGCATCGCCTAGAATAATTCAAAAGGTTTAGCACATTAATTCAAAAGGCGATTAAAATGATTAAAATGGGGCACTGGTTAGCTTATCCTTTAAGCTATTAAAAGCTTTCTTACACCCATCATCAAACAAGAACTCCTCAACAAAGTTGGATAACGGCTTTGCTATCGTCGAAAAATCTTTAATGAAACGCCGATGAAGCCCACATGTCCCGTAAATCCTCGTACCTCCTTCACTGTCTTGGTATGACATTCTCTCAATGGCTTCTACTTTAGCCTTATCCACCGAATACCAGCCTTTGGACACCTTGTGTCCCAAAACAATCCCTTCTTCGACTAGAAAATGGCATTTCTCGATTAAGCACAGATTTTTCTCAACACAGCGTTGGAGTACCAAATCTAGATTCTTTAAAATTTCATCAAAGGACCCATAGGCGAGAAGTCATCCATGAAGACCTCCATTACCTTCGCTCCACAAGTCCATCAAAGTGATCCAACCTGCATCGTTGAAAGCGTGGCGGTGCATTACACAAACCCGAAGGCATGCGCTGGAACGCAAAAAGTGCCCGATGGACGAGGTAAAAGTTGTCTTCTCTTGGTCATTAGGGTCGATGGCTATTTGGAAATAAACAGTAATATCCATCGAGGAAACAATAATACTTATGACCACTCGGTCTTTCTAGAAGTTGGTCAATGAAGGCGTGGGGAAATGATCCTTAGCGGTGACTTCATTTAACTGCCTAATCAGCAGACTCTATAGCGATCACAAGGCGTAGGCAACTTCTTCCCCTTTTTCGCTCTTTTCCACGGTAATGCCTCCCTTCTTTGGCACAACTTGAGTAGGGTCGACCCACTCACTATCGGCGATGGCGTAGATAATACCCATATCGAGCCATTTTATGATCTCCTTTTGACAACCTCCTGCGTATGCGCGGATTCAGCCTCCTTTGAGGTTGTCCGACCTTTTCGCTCCTTCCTCCGTTCGGATCTTATGCATGCACACGTCTGGCTGATTCCTCGATATCGCCCACCGCCATCCGAACGCGAGGATATGTTTCTCAAGCACTTTGATTAATTCGCTTCTTGCTCCGGCTCGAGTTTAGATGAGATGATCGGGGGCAACTTATCACCGTCTTTTAAGAAGATGTATTTCGTGAGTCTTTGCGGAAGTGGTTTTAACTCTAAGTCGGTAGGTGGTTGCTCGATGCTAGATTTTAAGGGACCACCTTTTCCTTGTGAGCTTGGACCGGTTGGTGAAAAACACCTCATCTTCCCGAGGTGTTACCCGAAAGGTATTGAATGACATCATCTGAGGAATCCTCCCGTCAGAACTTCCATTTGTTCTTTCTTATGCTTAACCATCTTCTTAAGTTCTTCTTCTTCAAGCTCTTCGCAAGCCGCTCCCAATCATCCAACTCCCAATGAGTAGTTTCTTTCCGAATTCTATTTCGTCCCAACTACCCATTAAAACTTCCTCTCTCGCGAGGTTAAAGTCTCGCCCTGGTTGAGCTCCTTCAAATCATTACTTGCTCATCCCTGGAATATCCTGCATTACCGCTTACGAGGGTATTGCATTCAACTCCTCTTCTTACTCCCGAGGTGTGATTGCAAGCATTGATATCCGCCGGTTCGTCTTCCATCGCTTGTTGATAGATCTGTCTCCATTGTTGGCTAGTGCATGTCAATCTTGAATTTCGAACCTTGAAATAATCTTCTTGGGTTTTGACAATGTCTCGGTTTTGAGTTTGATTTCGATTGACAATTTTGGTTCGAAAGGTTGGGGTTAAAGATAAGATTGCGCCGCCCTTCTTCGCTTCATTTGCATGTTGGGTTTTGCATAAACGCGCTTTGTCCGAGTCACTTGAAGCGACCTCGCTTTTTTGGAAGAAATCAACCTTAGGGTTGATCCAAGAATCCTCAACCTTAGGGTTGATAAGAGAGAATGTAAAGATGATAAGAGGAGGGTTTTTTATTATTATTATTTTTTATATAGCTTTATTATTGTTCAAAGCTAGAAAAGATGAAGAAGCAGAAACAGAAAAAAAAAACCTACCTTTAAAAAAGCTAAAATAGGAAAAACACTAAGACGGGAAAAAATGTGTTGAAATCTTCTAGGGCTAAAATGGAAGGGAAAACAGTGGATTTTGACCTCGAACGACTGAACGCCTCCACGGCCGTTCACCACGTCGTCGGCGCCGAACGAGCTTTCGAATTGGGGTCATGCGTTCCAAACGGACACTCGAGCCGAAAGTTACGGCCAAAATACTACTGCGTGCTAAAAACGATCCTTTTTGACACAGAAAACTGTCCTATGAAGAATCCGACAACCGTTACCGACTCCCGGCAACGGCGCCTAAAACTTGTTCGGTAAAAACGAAGTTTTACAATTTATAACGAAACACCCCAAGTATAAGGTTCGTAGTATAGGTGTTTACGGGTCGCCCTAAGGAGTCGAAAGTTAATCGGATTAAGGTGCAGTTGTTATATTTAATATGTCACTTAATTATTATCTCAAACTAGGGTTTTAGAAAAGCAATAACGAAGAAAGTACAAACTTTCTTATGAATATAAAAGAACAAGAGGGCAACAAGGATCCACCAAACAACCACTACCCAACCAAGTTATGAGTTGAATTAAATTCCTTGGTACGATCTAACCTAAATTCGATCTAGTTTCCTTAATCAAATTTATTTATGGTTCGTTTTCTTTCTAAAGTAAAACAAACATAACAATGAAGAACATGATCATGAGTTCGTCTCCGAATCTCCTACCCAATTAACAATAAACAATCTCTTGAATTAACATTAATCGTATCAAAAGAAAGGTTCTCATATGAATATAATTCTCATTATAATTCAAACAAATAACTATTTCATCAATCTTTCGATCTAACAAAACAAAACATTCAAAGCGTTCAATTGATAAAGAAATTACAATTCAAACTCACGAAATAATTGCTATTGGAACATCCCTTGGTTGTGATGGTGTTGAATTGGCTTCATCCCGTCATCCCATCATGATCGCTTAGCCAACAATCATGTTGATGGACATGATTATTGGGATGGAAGAATTCATCTCCTTGTTTGCTCACGGGATACGCGGCTACTAGGGTTTTGTATAAATGAGTAATGTGTATGATCCGATATCCCGTCTCGCTCGAATGTCTTTGTTTATATAGAGGTCAGAACCGACTTAGGGACGGATCTAAAAGATAAATATGCGAAAATCTGGCGACCGACCGAATGACATCACTCGGTCGATCGACGACATGGCTCGGTCGACCGAGCCACTTTTTTCTGCACGTTTTAAATGTTTTTTCGCTTGACTTGTTCCCCATCGCATTCTCGCCGCTACTTGATCCGATTCCTTTTGATTTATCTCTCAATTAATACTCCGATTTTCTTCCTTATTTTGAAATCACTTGATTGAATGAGATTAATCTTCTCCATTAATGATATCCCCATGCATATCTTTTAATTTTTCGCAAAATTGTTGTTACACCAAGTCATCGAATAATAATAATAATAAAATGTGTAACAAAAATAACATTTAAAACTCAATATTTCCTCATAATTAAATTATAACCCCTCAATAACCATTATAGGAATTTAACGGTTAAAACACGCTTTTCTCATTTATTTCCCTTAAAAATAAGGTAAATTGTTTAGGGATTAAGCCCGAAAATATAGTAAAATATACCCTAAACACAAACCCAGACTGTAGCTCCCACTTGCCTTCATAAGACTCAGGATTTACGTCTGTATATCTATGCTTATTTAATTCCAAGTTTCAATAAACTAGAAAATTTTCCTTAACTTGTTTAAGGGTATTCTAAACCTTCACCAGATCTACTTTCATACTTTCTCATGACTATTCATGGACTATGAACATCTGGCATCACCTATAAGATGGTTCCTATCGCAGTAGCGAAGGAGACCTCCATTAGTATCATCTTTCACTTTATCTTTAGGACCAATGTCCTAACATAGACAGATCTCGTGATCTATGCTAAACTTCTTTTAGCATCACATCTATATAGGTAAACTATAATCTAACAGCAGTTAAATCTATCGCTATAGATTCTTATTTCTAAAATAAGAACTGCTAATCCAAGTGCTTTCGTAAAGACCTTGAACTACCAAACATTAATTGACTGTGACATGGGGTATGAATTCTCGAGATAGATATCTAATACCTTGCTCAAAAATCATAACACACTCCCACTATCCATATTGCACATGGGGCATATCCTTATTTTGACTAAATCAAACTCCTTTGATTATCTAACAAAGAAATCGTCTAGAGAAACTTGTTTGAGTCCATAAATGGATCTCATGGGCTCACATATCATGTTATCGTCTATGAACATCGAGTTGTTAGCCCAACGTCTTCAACACTATCGTATAGCCATGATACAAAGTTATAACAAGCATAGTCTGAATAGAACTGGGCTCAGCCTTACAGGGACATTCCCTCTAGGTAAGACGGACTAGGTTCATAACCTGGTTGTCACTTATGGAATCTAATTCAGATATTATGGTTCCTAGCCATATCTCTCAATCTTGCCTTTCAAACATTCTTTCATAAGTCGTGAGATATTCATTCTTCAAGATGAACATACCAACAACCTTTTCAGGCTTGAGGTTATCCACAGACTTACAGAACTTTTGTGTGCACTGAGCAGTGATCTACACCTCATCGCTATGTGGCGTCTGCTCACGTTCCTATGGTTGAATAACTCCCTGTGGTTCTCAAACTACCTTTGAGATATAAATCTACTCCCACTGTTTCTTTTGGAAGAAACACTTCCTCTGGAAGAAAGCATGTTTGGAGACAAACATTTTGCTCCGCGGACAAGTAAATAATATCCAGCGTGCTAGCTAAGATATTCCACAAAGTTGCATATGTCGTACTAGGCTCCAAGCCTTTCTGACTCAGCCTATGACAACTTCAAATCATCGGTTAAGATAAATTTGACATTATCGCCTTCCATATCTAATATGGAATTTATTCAACCTTTATTCTTCGGAACTCGGTTAAGTATAAGGGCACTATCCCGAAATGGGTAAGGGATACATCGCATGGCTTGCATCACACCTTTATCATATAAAGTGTTATTTCCATTTTGGAACACAATCTAATTGCGTATCCCAAAGATGGTATCCTTCAAAGGAGAATCTTATTCCTTTTCGCGACTTACTTCAAACACCCTTCAAGTATTAATTACTTCAATCCATTTGAAGATTAATTCCTAAGTAGCTCATCAATCTCATATTCGTACTGGCTCGAACTTTTCGGGCTTTCCGAATTATGCACTTCACTAAGTACACTTGACTATTTCTAAAAATAGTCATAGAGATTAACAAACAATTATTTGTGGCATTAATTGTCATAAACCAACAAACATCGGTATGTTTAGGCTTTAGACAATTTTCTAGAGTTTACGACCTTTTTCATAAAAGGGTATTTTAGTCATTTTTAGGTAAGATACGTATTACCCACATGATTCATAATCATATGGTTCAACATCATCAGAATGACGTTTAATTACACGCTTCCCTTCCAGAAAGACTATGTCTAGAGTAACCACAAATCAAGGATAATAGCCATACAAACATTTAGTTGAGATTTCATCACTTATATCAACTATATAGTGACATCAATCTAGTATGTTAGATTCAGTGGTCTTTCAACTTTATCAGAATAACATTTATTCTTTACAATTGAATATGTCTAATAAATCCTAACAAATAACTGAAAACATATTCTTCATAAGAACTGGAACATAATAACATTTATTTAGTTCCCTTATCATTTTACTAGATCCAGAATATAGTAAGTGTCACAACGTTTGCTTCACCTTCCATATCTGTATTTAATCTTTCTAATTTAATCACACTCGTAAGATATCATATATCTTAGAGTCGACTTTGAACTTAGATAGATTCATCTCAACACACTTGCCTAGAATAGAAACTTCAATAAGTTCTCTATTTAAGCACATGCCCTAACTTTCATTTTAATCCTTCAAGCACTTGTAAATGTTTCTTAGTGTAGTCTTCATAAGACTTAAGAAAGATCACAAAAGCTATGTCTTTGATTTCCTTTCATAAAGAAAATCTAAAGTTTATTAAATAGTTTATTTATCCTTTTGAATCGTATTCAAAACATTGACTATTTAATTAATTTTTAAGCAATGATAGAATTAAGTCGATACTTAAATCTTACAATTTTGAAAACAACTTTCCCAAAATTCGATGTGGTCATTCTTATTCAACGTTTGAATTAATTGTCATCGTATGACAGAATGATCATCTTGGATCGTATCCAATATATGACTAATTCGTTGAAACTTATTTCAATAGATTTAATCATATCATGAGCTTCCGCTTTCATTAATAATTAAAGTCTCGGAGCACTGCATCAATTATGTAATCTCCTTGTCTCTAACTACTATAACGAGATTGCTCATGTCATTGCTTATTTTAAAAGGATTAAAATTACTTAACCATATTTGAGAACGTTTCTCAAAATTAACAGTCATAATTTGGTTTTACTAATCGAGAATAAAACATAAATATAAAGTTTGCTAAAACTACAACATAAAAATGAAAATAAAAGAGTGTTGTTGTTTATACACGCAAAATCAAAAATGGTCTTTTGATTTATGATTTTGCTCCCACTAGTCAACTACTCCCAATTGACTTTCAAGAATCTTTCAAAATTCTTTAGTGGCTGAGATCCAATCCAGTTACCTCGATTCCCGATGAGGGCCGATCAACCGGAATAATTCGAAGGTATGTAACTCTTACCAATCACATCTCTATGTGACTCTTGGTGGGTGACTAGTCAACTCTTTGACAATTCACATCTTTATGTGGTAGTCAACCCCTTGCCTCTAGAATAAGACGGTCCCGACGAGGCCAATCACCGCAATACTCTAGTCAAGTCATAACCCAATATTCGTGAGATCTCATACGATCATATCTCAATAACGACGATATACCCGTGGTAGGTCAACTCCCGACGAGGGCCGATCAGTTGGATCCGAACAAAGGCTCTTCACCGTCGCTATAATATTGGGAGACAATTTTCGACTTGATTTTTGTTGTGGAAGTATTTATGTAAATTAATTCACTTAATTAATTTTAATTACGGTCTCATCAAATATATCTATCTCTATAGACATACATCCTACACATTTATCTAGATCGTGCCTAGTCATGCATCTATCGTATCATATAAAATAAATACAAGCACAAAATAAATAAATGCGTAAAGTAACCGGTATGATCATGGACTTTTTTCCTAGTGCGGTTCGAATACAAACCGAGCGAAACCGCTGGTCACAATCTAAGGGTAGAAATGCAACCGCCAATAGGATCTTTAATGCTCCATTCTCCAATGGGATCTTTATTTTAAATCTTTCTTTGGTCTTCATCTTACGCTCCATTAATTCTTGTTACATTTAATTCTATCTAATAAAATAAATACACCCGCCGCATTACCTGGGGAACTAACAGGAATGGGATAAATGCGAGAAAATAAACTAGGTCACGTTCTTCATAACGGCCTAGGACAATTTTTAAACCAACAGAAAATTAAATCATTCACATCTATCCTATCGATTGAGTCCATTATCAATCGGGGTCCCATATAATCATATTATATCTACTATATCTAATCCATACAATAAAATCTTATGAAAAAGATAAAATTAAAATTTAGCTACTTGTGTCTTAATTAATCAATTAACATTTAATCTATTAAATAATTTTATCCAATCAATTAACTAATTAACATTTAATTAATTAAATGATTTTAATCGAAATAAAATTAACGATTAATTTAAAACGATTTTAATTTTAATTTTAATTAATTAGAACTATTCCAAAATAAATCAAAATTAAAATTATTTCTCTTTTGTTTCTTTCCTTGTGATTCGTAATCAAAAGGGACGCTTTAGTTTCTAAACCAATTTGGCTTAAAGCAAGCCACTTTCCAAAATCAAAATTTTGGAAGTGGCTCAAGCTAAGCCTTTACAAATCAAATATTTGGAAAGCGCCAGCCTATTCCAAATCAAATATTTGGAAATGCCAATAATTTTGGTTTAGGCGACCACTTTCCAAAATCAAAATTTTGGAAGTGGCTGCAGCTTCAGCGCTTTTCCCAAATCAAATATTTTGAAATGGCTTAGCCTATTCCAAACAAAGTTTGGAACGGCCATTATTATTTTAATGCCATGTGGCATCCCATCCGCCCAAACTATTTGAATCGTTAGTTAGCCACACGACACAACTAAACAAAGGAAATTAATAATCACAACTATGAACCATATTGAATCACAAAATACACAAAACAAAAATTTGGAGATCCGCCAGAATTGACCGGTCAACCGATCGCCGCAAAGAGTTGCTCTCGATACCGCCGCCGCCGCCCAGCCGCCGCCGGTGGTGGTGCCGCCGCCAGTCGGCCGAGCACCACCCGATCTCGTTTTTTTTTTCTTTTTTCTTTTCATGTATCACTTTTGCGAATCAAAAATCTTTCATCTTTTAATTACGTGATTTAAACGATAAAATTAACTACGCAAAAATAACATGCTTATTGCTTAAGCTCGAAGCTCTCTCCGATACCACTGTTAGGAAATCTACGCGGGAACGCAGCGGAATTCAAAAATATATTTCCTATCGACCCAAGATCGACTTCGTTTAAGCAATAAACAAACAAGTAGTAGACGGTGGTTACCTTGGTTGATCTATAAGATCGACACTTTGACCGTCTAAGTAGAGTAGTTCTGCATAGAGCCGCCCAAGTGTTCGGCCTCTACCGCTAGTCCACACGAACATCTCGCCGGAATCCCATCATGGATTGCTATTGAAAAACTCCGGTTGCTAGACCGGCCTTTTTCCCCTCTCTAACT
The DNA here is from genome assembly GCA_026214975.1 of Gentiana macrophylla. Classification (NCBI taxonomy): domain Eukaryota; kingdom Viridiplantae; phylum Streptophyta; class Magnoliopsida; order Gentianales; family Gentianaceae; genus Gentiana; species Gentiana macrophylla. The sequence continues at coordinate 116,843,699 of CM047810.1, read as the reverse complement.
CTATATAGGATGCTCTCTATTTTTCACAAGAACAATTAGCTCTTGGAATTATGTTATACAAAAGAGCTTGACACCCACTTCCTATTTATAGGGAAAGTGGCGCCACATACTAGAGTGGAGGAGAAGAAAACATTTTCCCAATAAAATAAGGAAAATATAATTGATTGATTTATCTCATTTATTATAATATCTTATATTAAATAAATCTAGGATTTTGTCAATATCTTATATTGAATATTCCCAAGATATTGTTAATATCTAATATTGACTATCTTTATTTTATTACCATAAATCAATTTACACATGTGTATATATCACATATATATAACACACATAAATCTATTAATATATATCAAATATTCAAACATGTCAATTTGAACAATTGGCATTTACGTGTGTCAATTACACACACAAATTTAGGCCATATATATATATATATATATATATATATATATATATATATATATATATATATATATATATATATATATTAATATCTTATATTAATATTTAGTAATACTATTAATTAAAATTGCACAATCCAAGCATATCTTATACACTAATCATATGCCCTATATGCCAATTAATTGGCTTCCGAATATTCTTTAATTAATCAATATAATTAATATCTTGTATTTTATTTATTCATAATAAATAAATACCACCATATTAATTTACCACTATAACCTTTATAGTCTCGAGATAAACTTTCCTTATTTGGTTATCATCTATAACCACATTTTAATCCGGCTAGATGTTCTTATGTGTGTGACCCGATAGCTTCGAATATGTTGGCCGTAGACACAAAGTGCAAATTACTTAAAATGCCCTTCATGCCTAACGATCACGGGATAGCGTCTCAGCAACACACCGTGACCCCAATCATCGGAAGAGTCAAATGCAATGACTACTACCTTTCATGTGAAACAGATTACCGTGTAACTTACAATCCTATCATCGTAATAATATCCATACGGTCGCGTCGTCGAGTGTCAAACATTAACGATCGTATCTTATAATCTGGATATCAAGCTCTCTCGAAGTAACTCGTTTACTCCCACTTTGCAAAGATTCACGAGAGTAAGACATTCCTTATAAGAAGGCCATTTCGGATATTCGATCCCAATCATAGGATACGCGATTCCCGGACGACCAATCATGTATACTCCGCATGCTTTGAAGATCATACCCAATCACTACCGCATGATCGCCCGTGGCTGGAAACCTCAATAGTGTCAAAGCATGACAATCCACACCGTGATGCCATGAAGACTCGGTCTTAAGGATAATTACACAACCGTCACATAGTGTGACACTTATCCGTGTAAGTGGGTCAAGATAACGTATGCATTCTCTAATACACGCCCACGCATACCCAAGTGTCTCTACACTTCGATAGAGCGAGATCTATCCCTCGCCTTAAAGACAGAAGACATCTAATACGTGCTAGCCTGTTCATACTATCAATGCCCCTGTTTAATAGTACATCGCTTTGAGACATTTAAGTATCAAACTTATTAAAGTGATTAGAGATCTCATCAACCATAATCGCCTATCATGTTTCTCTATTCACAGTTTAATACTAAGGACGTTATCATATAACAATTCATAATTGGTTCTTTAAAAGAACATATATATGACAACAGAAAAGCCATTTAATCTATGTACAAACATAAAGAAATAGTATAAATGATCCGACCCGGTCGGATCCGGTCCAACCCGATTGGGTTTATGACACTATTTCAACACAAAGTCACCTGGAGTGTATGATGTGAAAAACTCTCTTCTTGAAGTAGCATGGACCGAAGCACCACTGTCGACAACCCAACTAGTCATATCATTAGGAAGAATAATATCATCAACCTCTTGAAACACAAGGAAATCATCAGAAGAAGCTGCATTAACTATATCTTCCTTCTTCTCATCATCTTTCTTGACATTGTTTTCCTTTTTCTCCCGTTTCAATTTAAAGCAAAATTTCTTGATGTGTCCCTTCTTGCCACAGTGATTGCATTCATAATTTTTGTACTTGCCCATGGATTTGCTTTTACTTCGACCTCTATCTTTAGAAGCTCTACTTTGACTTCTCCCCCGTGACTCAGTAACTAAGACATCCGACTGTGAGGAAACACCATGTGCCTTCCTCATTGTCTCTTATTCCAACACACTAGTCTTAGCAAGATCAATGGTCATAGAACCATCTGGGGTAGAATTAGATAGAGAACTTCGAAAATTTTCCCACGATTCCGGTAAAGAACCAAGAAGCATCCATCCATGCACTTCATCATCAAACTTAATACCCATAGCATTAAGTTGGTTCATAATACCCAAGAAATTATTCAAATGATCAACCATAGGAGTTCCATCATGATATCTCAAATTCATCAATTTATACATCAAAAGCATCTTATCATTTCCAGTTTTCCAGGCATAGAAGTCTTCAAGTTTTTTCCACAAAGACCTAGCATGTTTCTCCTCACTAATATGATTTAAAACATTGTCATCAACCCATATTCTAATATAACCATAAACATGCCTATGCAACAAATTCCACTCTTCATATGTTTTTCTTCAGGTTTTTCTTCACTGAAAACCGGCAAGAAAGAATTATCACATACAAAATATCCTTCATTTCATTTTTCCAAATGGCATAGTTAGACCAATTCAAAAATATCATTCTATTCAAGTTGGCTTCCATTTCACCAAAAAAAAGTTCACCAAAAACCCTTCAAAACCAAATCAACTAACCAGGGCTCCGATACCACTTGTTGGGAAAACAAACAACTGCAATACCACATGTATCACAAATACCCACAAAGTCTTCTCAATGACACGCAACGGAATTAAACAAGGCAGCCCCAACGAACATAAATCACAAATAAAGCGAAACGAAAACACAAGAAAATCAACACCACAATTTGAACGTGGAAAACCCATCTCACGCGCTCTTAGCATTTAAAAATATTATTCTTTTAATCAATTTTCCAAATTTTTTTTATAAAAAAATAAATAAATTATCCCATTAATGTTATTAATGTATAAGGTGTAAAACAAAACATTTTTTCATCATTCTTCCTCCCGTCGTTTTTAGTTCATCTTTCTCAGCCTTTCATCGTTCTCAGCCATAATGTAGCTCGAATTTAGGGATTTATCTCCAATTTTATCTTCTTTAAATCATTCCTCTAACCATTCATCTTGGAAAACGATTTGGTGATTTGCAATATAGATCATTTGAATGATTTAAAAAAGATGAAATTGAGGATAAACCCCTAAATTCAAGCTACATTAAGTATGAGAAAGATAAACGAAAAACGACTGGAGGAAGAATGGTGATTTTTTTTTGTTTTACACGCTATACGGTAATAATATTAATGGGATACTTTTTTTTTATAATTTTTTTTGGAAATTGATTAAAATAATAATATTTTAAAATGCTAACAACGTGTGAAGGATACGCAATGGTTTTCCGTCAATTTTTTGTTGACTGGCTATTAAATGGACCAAAGTTGCAAAAGATTTAAAAGATAAGAGACTGGTCAAACTAAAATGAAAGATTAGGGCTAAGTCCCTACTTTTTGGAAAAGATAGGAAACTAAATCTGTAATTTACTCTAAAATAAATTCTTCTGAATCGGAGTGTTTTTTTACTGTCCCGTAAATTCGAAATCTTCTGCTAAGGAGGGTGCTTTTTATAAACACAAACAAATGAAGGATGTTGAATCGGGTGTCGAGATTGTGCTAGTTTTAACCAAAAGAAGCAAGAGTAATAGATTTAGAAAATTCTCAGTGGTTAGGGCTCTTCAGTTATGTCGGGTTAAAGAAGGGTGTTTTTTTCGATCCAAAGTATAGGGCGGACCTAAGAAAAAACTATGGAACAACCTAAATGATTTCGAGTGTGACTTTTCTGTCGACGAGACTTTGGTTTTAAAGGTTGGACAACCAAGGAGGTATGCGGAGATATTTGATCCAGGCTCTAAAGTCTCGACAGATAGTCAGTCTGCAAATCAAATTGGTGTTTTGTCGGATCATGGTATTTGGAAGTTTGGAGTCTCAGTCTTGTGTTTTTTCGCGGTGGTTTTTGGTCGGGGTTGTGTTTTATGTTGGAGTTTAGTTACTTGTGGTGAATGGAGTTGAGAGTGAGCTTGAAGAGTTTGTGTAGACGAGTTGTTTTTTTATGTAGGTCTTTTGGTTGTGGGTGTCTAGCCGGAGTATTTTTCCTTGATGTAATGTCTCGGCATCTTGCTGCTTTTAATTAATAAAATTATCTTTGCCGTTCCAAAAAAAAGATAAGAAGGCTACGGTGGGTCCCGACATGATTCCACCCTTCGAATTTACTATATATCTAGGGGCGGACCTACCATAGGGGAGGGGTGGTCTCAAGACTACCCAAAATTTGAAAAAAGAAATAATTTTTTTTTATTATTTGAATGATGTTTTTTTTTTTTTTTTTTTTTTTTTTTTTTTTTTTTTGTGTATGATTGTTTTAGTAATAGTAGTAGTCGTACTTTTGTACTCCTTTTACAACCGCAATCAGTGATGGTTTTGTGGAAGTGGTGTGGTGGTTTTTATGATTGTTTTGTTAAAGGTTGCTAGTTCGAATCACGGCAGTTTCATTATTTTTTTTTTTAAAAACAATTCCTTGCAAAATTTTAATATATTAGCACCTTATAAATATACCAATATCTTTTTTTTATTTACAGAATTTTAACATCTTAACACCTTATCCATATATATACCACACTTTAACACCGTATACATATACATCAAAATTTAAAATATTAACACCTTATAAATATACCATTAAAACGAATGATAAGTTTTTTGGTGATTGTATTATACTTCATATTGAGAAGAAATATGCAGTGTCTGTTGATAATGATCATGTAATCAAAGACTTTGAAACTCTTGGGAATCGTAGAGGTAAATTTAGTTAGTCTTGTCTTTATCTTATTACGTATTTAAAAAGCAATACTTATTACGTGCTCTAGACCATATGTTCATTACATTTTTTTAGGGTTCGATAATTTTTTTGAGTGATATATCTATTCATTTGAAAAATGAAAAACCAAGATCACCCTTTAATAATATCCTGGTTCTGTCACTGTATATATCACTAAATTAATGTCGCTAAAATTTGATCTAGGATACTACCTCTGTCTCAAAATATAAATCATTTTGGGCGTTTTCACACAGATTAAGAAAGTTGCTGTGTGACATAAATTTTAAGGAGAAATGACTATAATGTTTTGACTATTATTAATGCAATACTTATAGAGTGGTTGGATTGTTGATAAAGTATGGGTAAAATAGAAAAAAAGTAATAAATATTTAATTGATAATATAGAATGACTCATATTATGAGACAAACAAAAAGAGACAAAGTGACTTATATTCTGGAACGGAGGTAGTATTACACTGATTTATTTTTTCTAATACATTATTAAGTTAAATAAATAAAATTTTCGATCTAGGAAACACGAAACGTAGAGGTGGTTGCTATATATGAGCACATGCAAATAACGGTCAAATAAGAGTGGAAAAATTAACTGAACCCAACAACAAAGAGCAAACAACATGATGAAATTAGTATTGGATTAATTCTTGTTGAATATGTATATGTATCACAAACAACCAGATTAATTCCAGTTTTCTTGTTTAACTAGATCCTTTGGAGAAGGATTTTCGTAATGCTTCAAGTAAAACCCATCTTCTTTCACTGCCCACCAGCAAATGCCTATTTCTTGGTTAATGCCGCATGAACCATAACCTATTCCATCCGTAAAGACCTTGAAATTAACTTTTTTATGGTTCCACTCAAAAAGACATTGGAATTTAGTGGAAAACCAAAAATTCTCCTTGAAACTCCAGTGCAGATTATCTTTAGGATAAAGATCGTGCAACCCAAGATCATCATCTGAAGACCAACAATGAACATGCAAAGGCTCTTTCCCAGAGGGAAGCTCATTGACAATATAAACTCGATATTTATCTAAGACTGTTGGCTCGTATTCAGAGGCTTGCTAGATAGACTGCTATTGAAAATTGAAATTAGCAAGATGATGACAAGGTTTCTTGATTTTGTATTATAATCACCCATGGCTCGCTTAAATAATGTATGGAATGAAAATGAATGATGTGTAATGGTTGGTATTTAACATGCCCTTTATATAAGAGAAAAGAATGATTAAGGTTTCAATCTCATTCATATAAATTACGCAAATAACAAACTGTAGGGCCCACCTTTGACCATCAAGCCTCATTGGTAACAAACTCATGGTGCTTTTCTAGGACTAAAATAACAAACTCTATTGTAAAGTAATCACATCAAATTCTATTTCGACAAAAAATCACAATAATAACGATACAATGATATCAAATGAGGTATCAAAATAAAGACCATCAAAAAAATTGTCGAAGATGTTGGATGTTAAGCATGAATGTTATACACTTGATATTCACTATCAATGCAAAATCCACTAACTCCATGACATTCGCTGATCCAAGACTAATTATTGCTTCTACGTAAAAAAAAAAAAAAAAATTGAGGCAGTTACCGAAAACAAGCATATTAAGGATGTGATTGAATGCTAAAATGACTAAAAAACCCATAGTCTATAATTAATACAATGTTGTATTTATTTTCTCACTCATTAATAAATAAGGGTAGATGTAGGAAAAATATAATAAATGCTGCATTGGAAATGTAACTGCCTCAGTATTTTGAAACAAATCTTTTGGCAATTGCACCAGTTATTTCGGAGCGGAGGGATTATCAATTATGGATCGATTAGTTTTTCGTGACATTCGTTAAAACTGTCTCGAAAGAATTGAACAATATATGTGTTTATGCTTGAAATGTATAATGATGTCAAAAAGACACTTATGTTATAAGTGAACTTTATAGTGAACTATGGTAAGAAGCATTTATGTCATAATTTGAGGAAATACTACAGTCCAGTCAGTAATGAAAAACTGGATCATCCAATTTATCATTGGATCGAATTAAAATAACAGAGACCGTTGGATTGGTATGACACATTATTAGTTATTGTGTACATTAAAAATGTTTTTTTTTTTTTTTTTTTTTTTTTTTTTTTTTTTTTTTTTTTTTGAGGAACATTAAAATTGATTTTAACAAGATTTATAGACTATATTCCACGGAAAAAAAAATACAAACTTAGGTTCACCTTCTTCCCTGCAGCAACTTCCTTTCTTCATCGGCTTTTCTCTGGTTTTTTTTTTTTTTCCAGTCCGGTCATTAACTATCAATTGCATCAAAATGTAGTATTTTTCTATTAATTTCATAGAAATTTGTGACATACTGAAGAAACCTCGATTTAGGGATTGTGATTTCAACAATCGGCCACCATTATTGATAGGAGAAACGATCAAAGAAAAGTTCGTCTGTGACAATCATCTCTGTAGCCAACTTGTGGATTCTTAAATCTCAATTCCAATAAAAATGAATTGCTGAAAAAAAAATCGTTTCCTTTAATCTTCTTGGCTTGACCGTTTTTTCTTAGGCAATTTTTTCTTCGCCTTAGATGTCCTCTGTTCTCGTCTGTATTTTTCTTTCTATTATTTTTTGGCAAAAGCAATTGAATAGTTTACCGGATCGAATGTTGGGTTTGGGTTGGGTTGGTGCAAAATAAAAATAACCAAATTCAATCCATTGTAAATAGGTTTGGTTTGAAACCAAATCAAATAATACGGTTTGAAATTGGATTGGGTCATTTTGGTTTGGGCCGATTTAATTTTCACTTTGGATTAGTTTATTGATTTTTTTGCTTACTCCTGGAAAATATGCATATGAGAAATTGTAGCAAATAGTGTTGATAACACGTTGAAAAACTGTATAAGAAAAAAATATTTAAAATAAAAAGGAAAGAAAAGAAGGAAAAAAAAACAGGAAAGAAAAGATGCAAAAAGAAGAAATGAAAAGAAGTAACATATTGCTCATATTTGATTATTCAAGAGTGTATGAGTAATTATAATCTTATTACAGATAACACATAATAAATGATTAATATTATCAAATACAAAAATCAATCAGTTTCAACAATTTCGGGTGGTGTGTTTCCTCCGTCAAGGTTGGATCTACCTATATCTTCCATCCGTAATTCTTCAAGAGTTGAACCAACCGTTGAACCGTCACCAACAATCTCAGTTTGTACAAGTTCATCGAATATTGATTTCTTGAAGCGGGTACCCATCTGTTTAATTAATATTAATTTAGTTAATTGAGAACAAATAAATTAAATATGGTTTCTAAGGAAAAACTAGTTGGATTGGAAATTAATTACCGGAGTGACAAGAGCGTAGAGAGGCAAAGTGATGTAACTACAAAGAAGCCGAATAATAACCCTGAAAGTAACCGCATTTTAAAAAAACCATCCACAATTAAAATAAGCAAATGCTAAAACCAGACACTTTTTGGACTTACCCAATGATAGGCCTGACAATGAAATTATGAATATTTTGCTGCCTTATTATGCACGAGTCCAAACGATTTTGAATGAGAAACCAAGATAAATATGTAATCTCGAAAGCATTTTGAAAGAGAACAGTGTGGATCAAGAAAAGGATAATTTGAGGCCGATGGAACCAAAAATGATCATCGGAAGGCTTTACCACCAATTCTCCTATTATAACTGTATGTTTCTCCGCAACTTCATGAGCCAGCTGTGTGATTACGTGCTCCAATTTCGTGCCTACGGCTAGCAGAAGCTAAACAAATTTTTCAAACTTCCCGTCAGTGAGTAACTAACACAAACCATATAAATGTATGCACTGAGACACACACACACACATATATATATATATATATATATATATATATATATACTAGTATCTATACACCGTGCATAATGCACGGTGCATGCCCATTCCAGATTGGTATCTATCATAACACTTATTTTTATTGCACTTATGTAAATTATATTATTACACTACATATAGTATCTTATATAAAAGTAGTAGTAATTATAATAAAACTATGTACAGGTCACTATATGTATGGGCTGTATCTATATCTAATAACTACTATTAAGCATTGGCCTTTATTTTAAGGGATCGACTTGGGAATGGACAGTGGCAGTTTAGGGCTGATTCAAAACCTGAACAGAATACAGTAAAACTGAATGTCATGTAATATAACAGTATACGCTAGTAAGTTCATCTAACTGGAAATTGTGTACTATACACAACATGCATTAGAATTTATGGTTGTAACATGCCCAGACGGTAAAAGTAGGAAAGCAGTGGAGGGGAAGGGATTGGATCCGCAAAAAGTAGCCATAATGTGCAACACCTATACATACCTTCATGTGTTGTCATCCTCAAACCACATGTAAAAAACAAAAGAAACCATAATACCATAACTTTAACAATCACCACATCAAACTAATACCACATAAACTCTAATTAATGATACTTATAAAAACTTAAGACTTCGAGTTAAATATGACAAACATAATAAGGGAAATATCACTAAGAACCGGAATTGAGAAGAAAACAACAAATAGCATAACCAAAAGGCTGTTGCAGGGTATTCATACCAGAGTAAATGTCCATCATGCTATAGAAAAAGAAAAAGAAAAAGAAAAACAATGGAATCAATCGATAGTAACAAACTTTGGTTTAGCTTCACCAGAAAAGACCAAAGAAACCAAAGAAATAACGTTCATATGAATCTGATAGCAAACAAAAATACCACACCAGCTGCACGAAGCAAGAAGTTCACAAACCATCAGGGTATTGTCTCGCCATATATTGAGTCACATATTTTCAATTGCTTAGATCCATCAGCTATTGAGAAATCAATATGATCATAGCCTCTTAATGGTCACATATACCAATCGGTCTGAAAAGGAAAAATAATAGGTTGAAGAAAGCAACAGGGTGCATTTGTCAACGGCATAACAAACTTTTGATGTGAACAATTACCTCTAATTTCTTACGAAAACTTCCATTCTATATGCATCAAGAAACGTCATGTATTAATGGAAGGGTACAACCATGCACAGTACATGCAAATTGCAAACCACAAGAAGATAATTAATGGTTTAGAACAATAAGCAGCTGTTAATTGGAAAAAACCATAGCATAGAAAGTAAAGTAATGGTGTCTACCTTTGAGAATAGCAATGCTAGAAAGAGAGGGGAGAGCTCAACAAACGAAACTGACGAGGGCCCTGAGCTCCGCGTTCACGACAGATGATACATTAAGTAATCCCTATCACAACATTCTCCAAAACAATAGCGATTGATAACTCCAATACCAAACAAAAATGGGGGCATTTCTAGGAGAATCCATACCTTTAAAGATGCAAGCGTGTATCCAGGCGTAGACAAAACGAATATGAAGAATACAACCAGAGACAAACTAAAAAACCATAGATGATAACAAAAGCGTGCAAAATCTGAGAACCAGACAAAAATCAGAATCCACAAACGAAACCCAGAATAAAATTAATTAGAACTGAAAACGGAAAACGCAACATAAATCCACAAATGAAACCCAAAATGAAATTTTTCAAAGGAACGCTGTAAAATATTCAGGGAAAAAACCACACCTGATAGCACAGCAATTCGTGGTGCAACTTGTGGTAAGCCAGAATTGAGTAAAAGGTGGAAGTATATCACAACAATTCATCGTAAAGATGTCCACCATTCACAACATAATCGTCCTAAATTGGCCAGAAGGTTTAAAGCCTTTAATTTTCAGGAAAATCGATAGAAAGAACTGTTAGACATAATGAAAAAAAAAAAAAGATTTGCCTCTCCACAACATGGTAATTCAACAATCATGGCTACAAAAGGATAGACCAACTTTTGGGAGTTAAAACACCTGCTTGGGGTAATTCAACATATCATGCCCTTAATTTTTTGTTTGTCTGAAGAAGGATAGACCACAATAACATTTTCTACAAACCTACTATGACTTCTCAGGTTTTATCCTCGTGGGAGTACATCATAACAAGATCCATCTTTGAGGATCAGATATAGCATACATATCCAATCGCTAATGAAGAAAAAAGCTTCGTCACGGCTGCACCAGGTGAAGATCCAAGAGGCAAAAAAAGAAAATTCACCATCATCTACCTGCGCCTAATACCTCACAAAGCATCAATATATTGTGCAAGAATAAAATCAAGTACCACACTATAGTTTCAATGAATCAACTTTTCAGGAGCTTAATATCTGAATGCAACGTTTTGTTTGTTGTTTAACCAACCACACCATTGAATAGAAAATTAGATTGCTAATTAAAATTAACTGAATAACGATTATTATTAAATAAGAAATAAATAACCGGAACCATGGAACATGAGACAATGATGAAAAATCTAACCTTTGGAGCACCCATATTTTATATCATAACCTGCAAAAAGAATTAGCCAAAAACATTCATAAATAATAGTCACCTCTTACAAAAGGACTGAAGATTTCACTTAGATGTGGAATGGTCAAAAATAATGAAAAGTCTAACCTTTGAAACATCCCGATTCTATTATATCAACCACCTGCCAAAAAATTAGGCCAAAACAAATGTAATGAATAATAATTTCTAACAAAAATAAGAAGATTTTACTTACACCCAATTAAATACGTTAAATGGGGTTTACACCAATTTTATACTACCTGAAGAACATCGAATACACTCAAAGGGAAGAAAAAAAAATCCACCATAAATCTTTCAAAAAAAGGCAGGTCAGCAGCAAATGGAAGAATAAATGATTCTTTTTTTCTTTAAAGAAAATATTCATATATAAAACATCATTTGCAAGTTGAAATGAGTTGCTGCATAAATGTAACCTTTTCAGAAATGTGTTGGAGTGATGTCTTTAGAGAAGCATATGTACACCATTGGCCCGGATAATTAGTAAATGCAGTAAAAGTAGAAGTAAAACATAGCCTATTAGTTAAAATGTACTAAGAAAACATATACAAACAACTAAACAGTAAATAAACAAATCCAATAAAATGCGATTTAATGATTGTACAAAACAAATAAAGGCTTACCAAACAATACAGATGGGAGGAGACAATTATATCACCGGAGCAACCCACCATGAATATGATGAGTACAAAGGAAAACACATCCTGAAGGCGAAACTCAAATTCATAGTAAACAAAAAGGCAACACATCAGCTCTTACGTTATAAGAAATGTTCGAGATCTGATTTACTATGGTTGTTTGAGCAATGACTATATCCAACTGGGCATTGTATTGATTTCATGTAGATAGGAGGTAAAAAGAATATTAAGAATCATGTAAAGCCGTACTTAAGTAAACACTGATATATAGTGGTTTTCTATTATTTAAAAAGTGACTCGAAAGAGGCATAGAATAGACTCATATTATATTAACATAATATATGTATGAAGTGAAACTGGAAATCATAACATTATGTGACAAAACCAGATGCATTATAATCTGACAGTAGCATAGCATATTACAGCTGTTCTTTATCATTTCATCTAGTGACATAAGCAATGAAGCCATTCCATTTGGAGGCAAATTGTAAAACCAAATATAAAGAAAACCTGCAGATAAGAGAGCATAAGTAAGATAAAGGTGTATACCGGTAAGCCCAAATTATTGATTCCATAACAAGCTGCAGTTTTTTTAACACCAAAAAAGGCATTCATCAGCTAAAGAAACAGAATAAGAAGAAAACACATATTAATTGTAATCGATTGAATAAAGAAACCCCCTACTTAATAGATTACACTTACACACCAACAGAAAAATCCATCAGCACCGATGGATGAAAGGGCTCAATCGTAGCTGTAAACATCAAAGAAATATAGGGGAGTGATACGTATTATCGTGAGAAATATCTACAAAAATAAGGAGAAATGATCTCTTACCATAGGGACAATTTGAAAGCAAGATCTGCTCATAACCACTTCAATTTTCACCTGAAAACACCAAAGATGTTAACTTTCAAATATCCAGAACACCATGTAGGAATTAACATAAGTTATCTTCTCTGTAATTAAGGCTCAGATATGCGATAGCGGTACCTGAATCCTGAAAATTAAAGAAAGGTAGAGAAATCAGCAACGTTCTTTTTGCACTTAGGTACCTACACATATTCTCCAGATCTCCAGACAACAAACCCGTTAGAAAACCATTTTCGGCAGCTGTAGCAAGAGGCTTGCGACTCAAAACCTAGCTATCGTCTCTAAGGCTCAGATAGGTGAGCACCATTAACCAAAAATCAATTGCATTCAACCATCACTCCATGGCTGCGAACCTTGTAGCAAAACCCGTCAGGGCTTCACCATTCAAGGTTGCCTTGCCAAGATAATGATGCTTTTCTTCAAGAAAGTAGATCTTACGTTATCATCACAGCCTTGCAATCGATATAGAAAGTGACTGACCTACAGATTTCGTTGTTTGTAGTCATAAACACAGAGGCTGATGTGCTGAAAATCGACGGAGAAGCAATGAAATGCAGATATGTGTGGCTAGGAAGGTGTTGGGAAGGTCGGTTGAGTTAATGTGAAAAGAGTTGAAAGGACGTAAAAGGTAGTACCATTAATTGAAACGCGTTCGGTAGCTGGCACCCAAAAAAAAAAAAAAAAACGTCGGGCCAATCAGTGCCCGACACGTGGCAGCACCAAAAGCATCCTCAAAGCGCCCCTTGCTCCTTTATTATATATAAAGATATATATATATATATATATATATATATATATATATATATATATGTCTCACTTACAAGGAGAGGAATATAAGCTATCAAAAGATAAGTTTTCCACCCTGCACACACACAAAATAAATGTAAAACATACGTAGTTTTAAAGGTCTACAAAATAAATAAAAATAATGATGGATTGAAGGTTATAGGGTATGAACAATATAATGTGAGAGTTACAAATAAAAGGCATATACCCTTTATATTTATCAACAAAAATATCACTACAAGCACCCAAAGATACCAACTGCATAAAAAAAAACAATGTCATGATTTATTACGAGTGTTAGTGGCACACACAAAAAAAAAAGTTTATTTAGAAACAAGAATTTGACTTGCCTTATGCCAACAACTTTCTCGAAATCATCTTCCAATGCACATAATATGTATTTGTTAAAGTTAAATTTCGGATTTTCACTGCAATGTGTCTGTAACAAGAAAAAACAGCGAAGATAAAACGTATTATTATGAATAAGCAATGACACAGAAAGGCACACATCTTACTACAAATAAACCAACTTTAGGGTTTAGGATTTGACTTACGGTGATAAAACCACGTCTAAGTGCCTCATAATCTGATCTGGTGATTGGCCTATAAAATTGCCTTAAAAAGCATTGCTGTGAAGGTTGATGTCAAAAAAAAAAGAGGAAAATATCAATACAATTTCACCCTTATCTGTTCACACTAACATTAGATGGACAAATGAAGGGGCTATTATTTACACCACACCATTTCTACCGACGCACCACTCTATTTGTGTACAACATTAGAATCGACTTTGTGAAAGTCGGTTTTAGAGTCAAAAACTAAATTCACATAGCTGCATTTTGAGAATCGACCATGGTAATAAAGTCGGTTCTTGGCTCCAGAACGTACGGTAAAAAAAGATAGCAGAACAAATTAAAAAACTTACCCACCAACCTATGAAGGTGGAATACTTTTCAATCCCAGTAAATCGACGTTTGATGAAATCATGATCCTGAACAATCGTGATCTTTGGTCCTGAAAAACAGATAGACATTTGTTACACGTGAAAAACAGATCATTCTACACGTCGGCCAATATTTCAAGGTTGTTGCCCTTTATATCTTATAGATTACAACATTATATCTCACCTCTTGATTTTTTCGATATACAGAACACACAATTATTAAAAAAATATATATACAACAACAAAGTACCACAAGACAAGTAGCACACACCTTCTTCGCTACTGTCATTTGCAAGCGAATCCTCCCAACGTCTCCATTGTCGTATCTAAAGACAATATTGTAAAATCCATTCAGAAAACAGAAAATAAAAATATATACCACCAAATGAGGAAAAAAAGAAGCTTGCAAGGAGATTGTAATTATTATTTATTACCCTTGCTTCTCCGGATACAACGGTAAGAACAGAAAGAATGACGTGGACAATGGCTAAAACAAAGATGAATTCATGCAAATTATCCAAATCTTCTCGAGAGAACAACTGGACCATATCCTGCACGCACACACACAGCAGCAAAAACCAAAACAAGTTACTACGTATTAATTTGCTCAAGTTTTTTTTTGGGAAATTCAATATATATACGTACCAAGAGCTGAGGGAACAATAGTAAATACCACATATTTACACTCTAAAAACTCTATCCCCAGCTTATAAATTTGAATAAGGCCGCCCAAAATAACACGGTACAATCCCGGTTCCGCAGAAAAAAAAAAATTCTGAAAAACCCACCCTAGCTAATTTCGTTCTAAAAATAAGAAAACCCTACTCTCCCTCTTCTTCCTCCTACCAGTCTGTTAGAGTTCTTCTATATAAAAAAAAAAAAAAAAAAATCAGACGTCAACGAAGAGCAGAAAAATCCCATGCATGCTATTTCGATCGTACATTAGGAGAATATATAGGAGATAAGAACAGAAAAAACTCACGAAAATACTTAAATTTTAAATAATCAGTTTACTAAACTAGATCAATTAGCTTTCATATATATAAATTGTTAACTCCAAGTTCACTGGAACTGTCAGCCGGAGAATTTATTATTTTCTGTTTTTGTTTTAATTAAAAGATAATTTAATTACCTTGACAGCACAGTATTTCTCCGATTCTCCTTCTTCGGTCAAGTCGCATGGTAGGAGGTCTCGCATGACACGCTCAGGAACAAAGACGGAGGTATGTGTGGACCAGGGGCTGTCACGCGAAAAAAAAAAAAAAATATTACACTAAGTAAACGATGTATGTTGCATTGTTCGATCCATAAAATATTCTTAATCAAATCCCCACCCGATTTAATTCGATATAGTTCATTAAGCCCACCCTAAATGAAAATCCTGGCTCCGCCCTTGCTCAGAACACAGATATTTGTTATCTTTTTCGGAACAACTGTCAGCAGCAGGTTTATAAAACCTAAAACCATTAGCTCTGCACCAATTTTAATTAATAAACAAATTAATCGATCATTTTACTAGATCCGGAAAAATGGAGCTTCGAAGAAAATAAAATTAAATGACCTTCTTTCATTTTCTGCAAAGCAGCAAAAAGAGGCTTTCGATTCTTCCTCGTCAAGTACTGCATCCATTCACCAAGAAGATGAATTAATTAATTAGAGACAATATTAAATATATATACCAAACAAACAATCAATCGTAACAATTTCATTTTTTGATCAACGTAACAATTATGGGTCGTCTATCACAAAGTTGTAAATTAAGTTCGCTTAAAGCAGCACATATATATGTGACATTAATGTTAACATTAATTATGGATTTGATTAGTGTCAATACACAAATTAAGGTAGTAGACAGCAAGCTTCTTAACTTGATTTGAACTAAGTAAAGTAACGCTGAAATATATTATTTGATTAAGATTCGAATTATCTATAAACATGTAATGAAATCTTCTTCCCAAACACCAAAAACTCTCCATTAATATCATGTTTGAAATCTGCTTTTTGAATCTTTTGCCACCCTTTTCAATAATTAAAACACTCGTGCAAAAATAGAGAAAGAGGATATCTAACAAAAACTTGAAAATACGAAATGTAACTAGTTACATAAGTTCAGAATAGTCTTGCATACAACTAAGCTTCGAGAAGATACCATGCATGCACACAAGAAAAAAGAAAAGAAAAGGAAAAAAAAAAAAAAAAGGAACCTTTCCGGTGTAATGGAGAAGACGTTCAAAGGCTAAAGAAATGGCAAGAATAATGGTGCAGACAGTAGCAACCAACCATGTTGGTTTGTACTCTAAACCCATTTTTCTCAACGTATGTAGCTGAAAGAATATTCAGACTAGCTAGTGTATCTTTCTTTCAAATGAAAGTTATAAGTTAATTTGTTTGTATTTTCTTTCGATTTGGAGATGCATATTGCATACATATATATAGACTGAAATATGACTTCAAAAATAATCCAGGTCCTTGTCTAACCTAACCTTCTTTTTAATTACGGCATTTACTCTTCTCTAAGCTATACATCCTCATCAGCTGTGTATTATATAGTAATAAACAGATATATACATGAATTTGACTGTTAGGTATCAATATACTGTATAGTAAAATTTTGCTCTAAATCCATGCGCTCCTTTAATTGGCACATATCATGATAAGTGACGTAAAGAACTGATAATTTCTACTTTGTGTATGTATTTCAAGTGTCACGTATTAATATTATAAACTATAATTTTTCCTTGTCAAACCCTGTTTTACGCCACTCAAGAAAGAAAACCCTATTATAAGTTTTTTTTTGCATTTTAAGGAAAATAAAAGTAGTGATACGGACACAACCAGTGTCATAATTAACGTGTATCTATCGTTGATTAATAATGTAAATTCATTGATCGATCATTATAATATTCATCATGATCTACTGGGTAAACACACGTTATTGTAAAAAAACACAAATCACACACACACACTTTACTGAAAACAAGAACAAGAGCTGCAATGTGCAAGCCCTAAAAAAACGATTTTATTGAGAAGATGATTCTTTATTTTTCTTCTTGTTTTACAATGGCAGTCATTGCCTTTATTTATAGTGGAGCTGGCCTTCTAATCCTATTTTTGAATTACATTTGAACAGAAGATAAACACATAAAAATGAAGCTAATCACTCTGTCAAATCTCAAGTGTCCCTTATCTCCAAGTTTCGAACATATTCCAGCATTTATTTGAAAGAGTTGTACCAAGTAAGTCCACCTTATCTCTCCTTTATTTGAAATGATTCAACCTTATCTCTCCCTTACTTGAATTTGCAATTGGCATCTTTATCAATATAATCTTTACTTGAATTTGTTCTTTGTTGTTTGAATTTTGTTCTTTCTTTGTTTGAATTTTGTCTCGAATCTTTGTTTGAGTTTGTCTTCTTTGTTGGAATGTTGTCTGAATGTATCTTGTCTGAATTTGTGTCGTTATTACCCCCCCTCAAACGAGGCTGGGGTTTGAGGCCGAGTTTGTGCCTTAAGGAGTGAAAGACAGCTTTGGGAAGGGCCTTAGTAAAGATGTCTGCCAATTGTTCTGAAGCTGGAACATGTTTTGTAACTAGGAGATGGCGGGCCACCTGCTCTCTGACATAGTGGTAGTCCAATTCTATATGCTTACTCCTGGCATGAAAAACAGGGTTAATAGTCATATGCAATGCACTGCGATTATCTGATAGAAGGATAGGTGTAGATTTAAGAGGAATATGAAGCTCTTGTAGGAGATAAGTTAACCAAGTAATTTCTGCTGCAGTATGAGCCATAGCACGATATTCTGCTTCAGAGCTTGATCTCGAGATGGTAGGCTGCTTTTTTGCACACCAAGAAATCAAATTGGAACCAAGGAATGTGCAGTAGCCTGTTGTAGATCTTCTAGTGAACTCACAGCCTGCCCAGTCTGCATCAGAAAAAGCCATAAGAGTAGGCCAATCTGCATCTGTATGAGCAAAAGCCAAGATATTGATGGAGGTAGACTTGTGAAGTGTCATGCCAAGGTCTAGGGTCCCCTTGACATACCTGAGAATCCTGTGAACCAAAGTAAGATGGGAGCTGGTAGGTTGTTGCATAAACTGAGAGACATAGTTGACACTGAAAGCTAGATCAGGCCTTGTAAATGTGAGGTATTGTAGGGCACCTACAAGGCTTCTGTAGTATGTAAGGTCCTGTAGGGGTTCAGATTCTGTCTGTTCCTTGTGTTTGGTAGCAAGAGGTGTCCTCATAGGTTTGCAGTCAAGCATGTGAGCCTTTTCTAAGATGGTAGTGGCATAATGTGTCTGGCTGAGGTGTAGGCCTGCATTGGTATGATGAACCTGTACTCCAAGGAAGTGGTGTATGAGCCCCAAGTCTTTCATCTTGAATTCCTGACTGAGCAAGCCAATAAAGGATTCTAACAAGTTTGTCCTGGACCCTGTAAGTAGGATATCATCCACATATAATAATAGCACTAGAGTGCCATGGTTAGTATGATAATAAAACAATGATGGATCAGATAAACTACAGTGGAATCCATAGGCAAGAAGAAAAGTACTGAACCTGTCAAACCAGGCCCTAGGGGGCCTGTTTGAGGCCATAAAGTGCCCTGTTTAGTTTGCAGACATGATCAGGATGAGTGTGATAAGCCATACCTGGGGGTTGGGTCATGTAGATGTCCTCTGTGATGTGACCATGCAAGAAAGCATTTTTAACATCTAACTGCTTAACATCCCAAGACTGATTTAAGGCTAGACTGAGAACAATTCTGATTGTACTAGGTTTGACTACTGGAGAGTAGGTTTCTATGTAGTCAACACCATCTATTTGACTGTATCCTTTTGCCACAAGCCTGGCTTTCAATCTTTCTAGGGTGCCATCTGGGTTAAGTTTAGCTTTAAACACCCATTTGGACCCAATGATGTGCATGTTGGGAGTTTTAGGGACTAGCTGCCAGGTTTGATTGTAGGCTAAAGCCTCCAGTTCTTCTTCCATTGCTGCTTTCCATCCTGGATGTTTGAGTGCTGACTTTACTGATTTAGGTTCTGTTGGAATGTCTGAAATGGCGGTAGTGAGGGCATACTTAGGGTTAGGTTTAAATATGCCATGATGAGCTCTGGTAGTGACATGAGGAATGTCTTGGTTAACAGGCTGGTTTGGGGTTGGTGAGGTTGGTGGTGGTCCTATTTCAGGATTGAGATTTGTTTCAGGACTGATAGGTTGCTGATCTAGGAATTCTGTGGATGAGGGAGTTTCAGGAAATAAATTTGTGTTATCTGTTTGATGTATGATTGGTGAGGTAGGTGTGGAGGATATTGGAGAATGGGTGGATTGGTGATCTACAGAATGTGTAGAGGGATCTGTCTGGATAGGACTGCTGTCAGAATGTGTAGGTTGATCAGTAGGGGAACTCGGATTGTGGAGTAGGGTGTTGTCTTGGGAATGGTTTGGAGAGGGTGGTACAGGATCTGTAAGAGGAATAGGTTGAGAATCAGATGCTGGTATGTGATCTATAGGGGGTGAGGTAGTTTGGGACCAGGAATCAAAGATTGTGCTGACTGTTGTGGTATTGTAGAAATCCCTGGATTTATAGGGAAGAAGGGTTTCATCAAAAGTAACATGTCTTGTCATGAAAAACTTCCTAGAAGGAGGATGGAAACATTTGTAACCCTTATACTGGCTGCTATATCCTACAAAGACACAAGGAACTGTTTTTGGATCAAACTTATGTTTCTTGGAGTCCCAAGTATAAGGATAGCATCTACTCCCAAAGACTCTAAGACTAGAGTAGTCAGGTTGGACATTATAAACCAGGAAGTAGGGAGAATTCATATTAAGGACAGAAGTTGGTATCCTATGTATCAAGTACACAGCAGTAGAAAAGGCTTCTACCCATAGAAATAAGGGCATTCTGCTATGGAACAGCATTGTGAGGCCTAACTCTCTAATAGTTCTGTGTCTTCTTTCAACCACCCCAGTTTGTTGGGGTGTATGAAGGCATGAAATTAAATGAGTAATGCCTGTTTTAAGGAAATGATCTGAGAGTTTAGTATTAATGAATTCACCTCCCCCATCTGAATGAAACCGTTTGATGTGTTTGTTAAACTGTCTCAAAATATAACTTTCAAAATTATAAAAGACTTGAGTGAAATCAGATTTTTGTTTAAGGGGAATAAACCACATATATTTGGAGTAATCATCAACAAAGGTAACATAATACTTAAACTTGCCAATAGAATCAACAGGGGCAGGGCCCCATAAGTCACAATGAATTAATTCAAATAAACATGAACTAGAATGAAAAGAAGTACTAAATGGGAGTTTTGACAGCTTGCCAAGTTGGCAGCTCTCACATAAATGCTCCTGTTTATTTTGTCCTATCACCTCTATAAGGCCTTTATTTTTAAGAATCTGAACCATAGGAAATTGAACATGCCCTAAACGTTGGTGCCATAGTTGTGCTGATCCTGACTTGAATCTGTGTGCAAAATAAACTTCTGGTGTAGTAGAAAGAATGTAAAGTTCCTGTCTAAGAGCACCCTTCAAAAGAACCTGATTTGTTGTTTTTCCCTTCAACACAAAGGCATTATTAGTAAAGACACATTCTGCAGAGTGCTGGTGTGCTAATTGACTGACTGAAAGTAAATTTTTCTTAAGGTTAGGTACATATAAGACATTAATAACTGATATAGGTGATGTTGATGTGTATAGATGTAATTCACCTATACCTTGTATAGGTAGTCTTGTACCATCTCCAATAAGAACATATTCTGAACCTAAATAAGGTGATAAATTATGAAGGATATGCTTATTACCTGTCATATGATTGGATGCACCAGTGTCCATTATCCATTCTGTCTCTGCTATTGTATTGTCTAGGGTCAGTGCTTGGGGAAGTCCATCATTTTCAGTCTTCTTCTTGGAATTCCACCAGCATATTTGTGCAACATGCCCTTTTATTCCACAACACTGGCAGGTTTGGTCTTTATATTGATCCCTCTCTGCTTTTGACATCCTTCCGAACACCTGTCCATCATTTTGCTTTTGATTGTTGTTGGTTGTAGGTCTTGATGAGTTTTGTTGTGCTTGAAAACCTCTCCCTGCAGAATTGAACCTGTTGTTGTTGTTGGAGTTAGACTGCTGTGGGCTTCTTTGGCCATAGAATGCCATATGTCCCAGATTTTCCGGTTCTTTGCTCATTGAGAACCATGTCCTTCGTTGATCCAGACTTTGCAGCTGTGAGACTAATTCAAAGTAGGTAGGTCTTGGAGGTTTGAGCATAGTAGTGGTGAATGTCTCATATTCAGGTCCTAAACTTGTGAGCAGATAATAGACTTTTTCTGGATCTGTGATTGGTTTTCCAATTGCAGCAAGGCTGTCACATAGCCCTTTGAAAGATCTTACATGTTCATTTATGTTTTTGTCATCAGTCTTCCTTAAGTAGGTGATTTGCTGCCTCAAATTGAATTCCCTCTCCTGGGAGTCTTGAGCATAGGAGTTTTGTAATTCTTCCCATACAGCCTGTGCAGAGTTCAGACCAATAACTAATCCTAGAGATTCTTCAGAAAGTGATCCTATCAACCATCCTCTTAGCATCCTGCCAGCCTTTTTCCATGCTACATGCTCTGGATTTTTTGTTGGTGCAGTGACTTCACTGCCTGTTGTGCCTGGTGTTATGGGGAAGGTTTGGCTGGCAGTTGGAGTTGCAGTTGTGATAAATTCTGGGGGTGCAGGTGTATCATTTGTGAGATGGCCTGCTAGATCCTGGCTTTCAGCAAGGGCTAGAACTTGTTCACGCCATAGAGGATAGTTTTTTGAGTTTAGTTTTAGGCTAATGAAGTTGGCTACATTGATTGACAAAGTTGTCATAGTGTTAAACCACCAATAGCTCTGCTACCATGTAAAAAAACACAAACCACACACACACACTTTACTGAAAACAAGAACAAGAGCTGCAATGTGCAAGCCCTAAAAAAACGATTTTATTGAGAAGATGATTCTTTATTTTTCTTCTTGTTTTACAATGGCAGTCATTGCCTTTATTTATAGTGGAGCTGGCCTTCTAATCCTATTTTTTGAATTACATTTGAACAGAAGATAAACACATAAAAATGAAGCTAATCACTCTGTCAAATCTCAAGTGTCCCTTATCTCCAAGTTTCGAACATATTCCAGCATTTATTTGAAAGAGTTGTACCAAGTAAGTCCACCTTATCTCTCCTTTATTTGAAATGATTCAACCTTATCTCTCCCTTACTTGAATTTGCAATTGGCATCTTTATCAATATAATCTTTACTTCGAATTTGTTGCTGTTGTTTGAATTTTGTTGCTGCTATTTGAATTTTGTCTGAATGCTGTTTGAGTTTGTGCTGCTGTTGGAATGTTGTCTGAATGTATCTTGTCTGAATTTGTGTCGTTATTAGTTATTGCACTCATTGTGTCACAACGATTGTGTCTGTATCATTATTCGAAAAATAATGAATATAAAAGAAAGGGACGGAGGGATTTACATGTACGTGTTTGGTCTTCTATATTTATGAATGAAGGAAAGGAAAAGACTAGAATAAATGATACAAAACAATTTCCGTCGAAAATTTTTAAAGCCTTTTTAACATAAGTTATATCATTCTAATTGTTTTATTAAAATACCCTTCAATTCGAGCAGAGCCTAACTACAAACAATAATCATTGGGAAATATATCATGTCACAATATTATACTACGCTCTTATCGTATTGAGATTTATTTTGTACGTAAAGCGAACATTGTTGGGAAAAAGCGATTAATTCTTGATTTAGTGGCCATAATCTCTTGTTTGGTGGATTTGGTTTTGTACATAGCCTTAAGTGTTAAGGTAGTGGAGCTAAATTTCCTACTTCATTATAAAAAACCCTATGAAGAAAAACATGATATGCAAAAAAACTCAACATGCATTTGCACGCATACAACACATAGCATACGGTAGAATTGAAGATATAAGTCGAAACACCGAAATAGTAGCATGTGGATAAAACCGTTATTGGAAAAAAATACAGAATAAAACTGATAATCGAGTCCAATAAAACGCTGATCCGATCCTGATCATCATCCATACTACTTTTCTTTTCTCTCTTGGAAGAATTACGGAGATTAATTCTGGAAATTTTTCGCTTCATCGTTAGCTAGCTACCAAGTAATCAAATCGGAATCAGATTTTGCAGAAACTAAAATATATCAATACTTAGCTCTAACAAACTTAAATCAAGGTTGAGTAGAGAAGATTAAAGAGAAATCAAGATTACAATGACAAATAAAGCGTGCCCTAATAAAGACTCTGGTCTGCTAAGATTTCCATTAATTGCCGCCTAATTTTAAGCGTGCCCTAATTTTATATAAATATTATAATTTAAATATTTAAGGAAAAATATAGTTTATTTAAAAAATAATAGTATAAGAATATAAAATCATTTTATCAAAAAACAATAGAACATCATAGTAAAATATGGCAGAAAATTTATATATATATATATATATATATATGGCAGTGCAAAATTAGTACATAAATAAATTTACAATAAAAAGTGTTGGTAGTGCAAAAATGTGGGTAGTAAAATATGGCTTTGAGTAGTGATTTATGGTGGTCACTTCACATGAACTTAAAGATCAAATACCACCACTACGCCATCAATTTAAAATATGATTGAGTGTTGACCACCACAAAACATTAAAATCTTGGCGGTTTGCTAAAAAAAATTACAATAAAAATGTTTGTACAAATTTCGTACGCATATAACAATACACCATCACAATAAATAATTTTAAGAAGGGTATAAACGTAAAATGGAATTTAATTAGTTATTTTTCTATTTTATGTTAAACTAAAATTAAAAAGATTTAATTATTAATTAAGGGATTTAGTTATTAATTCAAAAGAATTAAATAATAACTATAAAAGGAAAATAATCATATTTTCTCCCCACTTTATCACACACGACAAAGCGGGAAAAAAAAACGTAAACAAAGCGACGCAAGTTGCCAAGAAGTGGAGGAAGGAATTTTCAACCGCGGCCGATCCGTTCAACGTCCCAAGACGCCGTAGTAGAAGAAAGTGATCACTGGGAGAAACGATCGTTTCCATACTCTCTGTTTTATAAACAGTAAATTTTCGTCTTAGCCCTAAAATCTGAATCTTGATCGGTTTTGGGGAAAAGTCTGAGCTTTAATCGTGTAGAGGGTGATATTAATCATACTATACCGTTTATGAATCGTAGATTGTGCGTAGAGGTTGTGCAAGCAAATGATTCAAGCTTTTGTTTTCAAGTTGCGTTTGGATTCGCATTTAAATTGCTTCTTAAACGGATTTTGATGTTCAATTGTAGTTAATTATCTGTTATTTGTTTGCTATTGTGACTCCTCTTAGTTGTTATAGGTATGTTCTTTTATTTTGTTTTTACTTACTGCTACCGAAATTGAGTAGGGCTGATGTTGTTGTATGCCTGCATATATCAAATAAAAATAATTATAAAAGCAGATTTTGTGTATAAAAGCTTTGATTTCGAATGAATATCTGGTTCGAAAGTTTAAATATATATATACATTTATAAAATTTGTGTTGCTATTGCAAATGGTGTCCAAAAAAAAAAAAAAAAAAAAAAAAAAAAAAGGGATCATCTGCACTTTTGCTCCGTTCCTAGAAAGAAATCGATAAATAAATGAATAAATAAAAATAATAACAGTAATAATAATAGTGATGATGAAATACAAAGGTGGTTTTTATGTTTTTAAATGTTATCGAATGTTATAATATTCACATTGCTTGATTATTATTTTTGTACAATGTGTTATGGTTTGGTATGTATTCTTTGTGGGACATTATATATTAATTTGCATTGTCTAACATCGACTTTTTGGTAGTCTTGCTTAGCACCACAACTGAGACCCTCTGCAGGGAGAAGGTGTGAGCACCGGAAAACGTTGTTTAGCCTTGTGAGACATTGATTTAGTAGTAATTGATCATTTTACAACGTGCTAGGTAGTGTAACTAGTAGTCTAGGATAGAAGACCTTAGGAAGCCTTATACGTGAATGAATCATGTTGTTAGAACTTAACTCGTAAATACATATATGGTTGTCTAAAAACTAAAACGTCAATATCATTGGTAAGACACATTTCTAAATCAAAGCATAAGATTCTTACAGCCCTTTTGAGTTATGTGTCAAGGGCCAACGTGTAATTTCCCACATTGAGACCTAAGTCCATGCCTCATTGAGAGGTGATTAATATGTCTCGGTGCATTCTCATCATATACAGTGTCCTTTAGTATTGATGTAACAAACTTTATTTGTGTGAAGATATACTACGGAACTAGTAGAGGGTGAGAGAGCTCTACTATTACAACCTATGTGGTAGTGATTGTAGATGATGTCATGTTATATTTATCTGCCTTTATTGCTTTATTAAACCGTTTCTTCTACCCCTTACTAAATACGTATGTACTTACCCCCTCTTCTCTCTTGTCCCTACCCCGAAAATGTGGTGTTTTTGTAGGTCGTTTTGAGGCCACTGAGGAGTGATCCGGAGATGATGCAGATGACGTCTACTGTCTTTACTTTCAGTTTACTTTTGGATATAGATTTTATTGTCCTTTGTAACGATGGAGATCAATGGTTTGAGTTTATGATTAACGATTTGTAATGGATACATTTTTATATGATGATTATAATAAGTCTTTGATGATGTAATAAATGCAGCATGTGTTACTTTCGATAGTTTTTAGTGGTTGTTTTAAATATCCGAGTGAGTCGTTTTACCTTCCGCTTGTTCTCTGATGTCTGTTTACGTAAAGCTTACGTGTATAATTAGATTAAAATTAAATTATATGCGTGCCGGTCATTTTTTCCGGATAGAGACTCGGTATCCGGGACAGAGCGTCACACCTTAGAACAGGATGCCTCCTTATCAGAATTGTTAGATATCCTTCATAACCATGACAACTAATGTCTGACTCTGGTTTGGGGATCTGGTTCAGGGAACATTGAGTAGTTCGGATAGTAAATTGGTGGAGAAGGACATGTGAATTGAAAATCTCTCCTCTTGATAACTTGCTACAAGTTCTGTTGTGTCAATGCTGATATTATTTATAATGGAAATGGTCCCTGATCTATACTTAAAAGTTGCAACCCACCCCTCTCCTTTGGTTTGACTGTTTCCGGGTTTTTTTTAATGCATATTTAGTCCACTTCTAAGTTGATAAAGTTTTTAGGGCCTTTACGACATATATTTAAATTTAGGGACAATTATTGAAAAGGACGCATTTTGGACTTAATTAGGCAAAAAGGACATCCAAAATAAACACTTAGTTATAAGGACAAAAATTAGGCAGATAGACCTAAATACCCTTAATAAAAGGAAGGAAAAAAAAAAAAAAAGGCGCTGAAACTGTAGCGCTGTTCATCAATCAAAATAAATGTAGCGCAAGTTTTGTTTTGTTCATGTATTTGAGTTTTTTTTTTTTTTTTTTTTTTTTTTTTTTTTTCCTGGACTTATTTCTTCTTTTTTTTTTTTTTTTCTTCGGACAATGAATTTTTTTTTTAATTGACCACCGCGATGCACTAACGACCGCGATGCAGAGACACCGCGATACACTGACCACCGCGATGCATTACCCAACCCGATGCATTGACCACCCCCGATGCACCACCCCGATTAATTAACCATTGTGATCAGTGACCACCGCGATGCAGTCACCACCCCGATTAATTAACCATATATGCAGTGACATCAACAATTTATGCAGTGACATCGACAATCAGATATGCAGTGACATCAACATTTTATGCAGTGACATCAGCAATCATATATGAATGACATCAACAATTTGCGTAGTGACATCGGCAATCATATATGCAGAGACATCGCGATGAAGTGAAACCGCGATGCAATGGCCACCCCCGATGCAGAGACACCGCGATGAAGTGGCCACCCCGATGCAGAGACACCACGATGCAGAGACCATCGGGATGCATTGATATTTGATGAAGCAACACCGTGATGACATTTGATATTTTTCCACTTAATTTCATAAACTTGATTTCTTTTCTTCATAAAATCGACTTCAAATGACTATATGTTTTGATATAAAACTACGACCAACATAAACCTTTCACCTTAATTCATATTTTTATGCAGTGACATCGCCAATCATATATACAGTGATATCAACATTTTATGCAGTGACATCGGCAATCATATATGCGTGACATCAACAATTTATGCAGTGACATCGGCAATCAGATATGCAGTGACATCAACATTTTATGTAGTGACATCAGCAATCATATATGAATGACATAAACAATTTATGTAGTGACATCGGCAATCATATATGTAGAGACATCGCGATGAAGTGAAACCGCGATGCAGTGGCCACCCCGATGCAGAGACACAGCGATGAAGTGGCCACCCCCGATGCAGAGACATCGTGATGCAGAGACCATCGAGATGCAGTGATCACCGGGATGCAGTGACATTTGATAAAACAACACCGTGATGACATTTGATATTTTTCCGACTTACTTTCATAAAATCGACTTCAAATGGTTATATCTTTTGATATAAAACTACGATCAACATAAATCTCTCACCTTAATTCATATTTTTATGCAGTTACATCGGCAATCATATATGCAATGATATCAACATTTTATGCAGTGACATCGGCAATCATATATGCGTGACATCAACAATTTATGAAGTGACATCGGCAATCAGATATGCAGTGACATCAACATTTTATGCAGTGACATCGGCAATTTATGCAGTGACATTGACATTTTATGCAGTGACATCAACAATTTATGCAGTGACATTGGCATTTTATGCAGTGACATCGCCAAATCATACACAAACCCACCATCAACATATATCTTTGGTTTCTTTGTTTCAAGGTGATGCATGTTAAACTAATTGATCATTATTACATCATAATCAACGGTGTCGATACATGATGTGACACTCGTTGTGTCACAACGGTTGTGTCCGGATCATTACTCAAAAAAAAGAAAGGAAAAAATAAAATATCATCCAAAGCCTTTCATAATCATACCAAAAAACCGTGTGCTACGGAAAGAGTGTAGGACAAAAGAAAAAAACTAAATGGACTTATATTTTGGGACGGTGGTAGTAAGTAAATAAAGAAATGACAACTAAACACAAAGACTTATAATGTAATAAGCAACAACGTTAAGAAAAAAAAGAAAAATGCAGTGACGTTAATGTCACTCCATCTTTTTCTAGTTGCTCCAAGCTGTCTACTGGGGGCTGCACCTTA
This sequence comes from Gentiana macrophylla, assembly GCA_026214975.1. Classification (NCBI taxonomy): domain Eukaryota; kingdom Viridiplantae; phylum Streptophyta; class Magnoliopsida; order Gentianales; family Gentianaceae; genus Gentiana; species Gentiana macrophylla. Next base: position 116,814,756 of record CM047810.1, on the reverse strand, counting down.
GTAACATTAGCAATAGCTTTGTTTTCTTCGGGAGCTGTAGTCTGGACATATTTCGAGCTTCATATTAAGCAAATAATCAAGCTGAACCTAAGCTAAATGATGAAAACAAATGAAGCTGCAAATTTGAGCTAAAACAGAGTCGCAATTTTGCATGTTAATGGCCTAAGTTCGAACCGGAAACCTCAAGAAGAACTCTGATACGATCATACAACCATATTTCCAAGCTTTCAATAGGGGGAAATTATGTTCTTTTGCTTTCAATATTTGAGGATTCAAGAGATTAAAAACCACATATGGAGTATAATCTAGGTTTCATGATATTTAAGTAATAATGGTCATTAAATAAGATGTGCGTCATAATCCTTTCTACTATACATGATGGTGCCCTAAGATAATGAATTTCCTCGAGCTTCCAAAACCTGCTTATCCAAAACCTCAAAGGCCTAATCCAAATTCTTGTTCCAACAATGCCCAAGAATCAAAGAAATGTATGTGAACACTGTAGACTGTTGTTATGAAACGATTGTACAATAAAAAGACTTCTCTACCTTTGCCATTTAGGAGCACGAGACCAATCACCATTAACACATTGTGCACCTGAACAAAAAAAAAAAGTCAACAAACCTCAAATTTAATCATCCAGAAAAGAAAATCACCAATCATACATACATAAATTGTTAGTACATTGTGGTGTACACCTACTGCAGTCTACACAAAGAAGTGTGGTGTACAGGCAATACAGCTGCATAAAGCATACAGAAAAAATCGACATTTTTGAAAGTCGAGTATCGATCTTCGCAGAGTCGATTTTTTTCCCTTAAGAATCAGCTTGTTAAATACTCCCTTTTAGAATGACGATACTAAAATGAAACTTCACAGCTGAAATACACTAAAATGAAGACGAACACAAGAAGAAGAAGAAAGAAAAGAAAGAAAAAAAAAAAAGGTGTAAAGAAACGAGTAGAAGAAACGAGGAATTTAAAGATGGAATGTTTGGTTATTATTTTTACCTTGAGCAGCGAGAATCCTTTAATTAATGGAGTCGGTCGAAACACTTGATTCAGAGGAAGAGATCCTCTTGAACGGAAAGCAATCCAAATGATGCCATTTGGTCATATCATGCCCTCGTGAATCGTCTCTGCTAACCGATCAAAATATGTTCGATGCTCAAATGGACGCCATTTACACAGCTATGAAGAACCTCGGGTACGGTGATGTAGACATTGTTGTGGCTGAAGACGGATGAAGAAGATTAGGGAAAGGGTTAATTTTGTCCAAGAAGTGTTATTTTGTCCTTATAACTAATGATCTTTTAAGTGTGTCCTAAGTGCCTAATTAAGTCCCAAAACACGTCCTTATAAACAAATAACACTTAAATTTATAACTGATGTGTAGTATTTTTCGTTTAATTTATTCGATGGAAAAATAAAAGTAATTTTTTTTAGAATATCTTCTCCGACCCGACGGGATCAATCTCAACCATTCGGGTATCCCGTTTGTCAGGTCACAAACTTTTCGGGTACATGGTCGAGGATAAAAATAGATTTCAGAATTATATCAGAACAAAAAACATGTAAGAAGATTCCCGGCTCGATTCCACCCCTAATTGAAATTACTATAAATATTACCAAATTAAAGTCGCCTAATTGAAATGATCACCAAATTAAAGTCATTCTTGCAAATTCTTAAATTAGAAAACATCTGTAATATCATGTTGGAATGATAAGTCGTCAGCTGTTACAATGTTCCATGAATCAATAACTGATGTCGATTTATTACATGTATAAACATTATTATCAATATTTGAATAAAAAAAAATGTATAGTTTTTTGTCTAGAAGGACAAATTAATGTGTTTATTAGGCTACAAGTAAATGGATTATTAATTAGGACAAAAACTAATTAATCTTACCAAAATACCCTTTTTCTAATCCCTAATTCATATTCACCCTACTCCCCCTTCCAGCTGCCGCCCCCTTCCTCCTCCCCCCCTCATATGCCGCCCCTTCTTCCTTCTCCTTCCTCCTCCCCCCTCAGATGCCGCCCCTTCTTCCTCCTCCTTCCATGTTGTAAATCATGCCCCCAAATCAGCCACCCCAAATCGCATTTGATCAGGATAGATTGAGATTATGCCATCATATAGTCAGAAAGGAGAAGGCTTTTGCCAGCATCGGTCAAATTCAACCATGGAGAAACCATATATATGAAACAGGAATACTCTAGAACTATGTTGGCCTCCAAACAAAATGTTAACAATGGACACAATATATATTCATCTGGCTTCATAGTTTGGCTGCAAGAGGATTTAGGGTTTACGGTGGCCATGGTTTAGGGTGGACGGAATGGAGGTGGTTGCACCGGCGGACGGTGGACGGAATAGATGTGGGTTCAGCTGGTTCATTTACTGCATTCTTCATGAATGTTACTTGATCTGTATGAATGTTACTTCATCTGCTGCATTCTTCATCATCCTCAATCAAGAATGTTACTTGATCTGTATGAATGTTATTTGATCTGCTGCAACCTTCATTATCCCGAATAAAAAATGTTACTTGATCTGTATGAATGTTGACTTTTCTGAATGAAGTTACATGGATTTTTTTGTTACTGCTTGTTTTCATGATTGTTACTGCATTTTATCTAATGTTACTTCGTGTTTAATGTGTAAAAGGGTATTTGTGTCCATTTATTATGAATTTGTCCTTTCTAATCATAAAACATATAGTAACGTCCTTCTAGACCCATTTTTAATTTTTTTTTGTCCTTCTAGCCCCTCCCCCCAAAAATGTAACAACGACAATGTTTTGTTCTTGACTCATAATCATGGAATTCTACAACATCATGAAAACCCCTTAATCATCATGGAATTACATTCACATAAACTATATCCATCACACTTCAACGAATTACATACAAATCGTAAGGCCGGCTAAAAAAAAAAAACCTTTCTTTGGGCAACAAAAAAAAAAAAAAAAAAAAAAAAAAAAAAGAAAGAAAGAAAGAAAGAAAGAAAGAAGAAGAAGAAGAAAGAAAAAACCTTTTTTTGTCAAACAACAAAAACAGAATTTTTTATTAGATAGCATGTCCAGCAAGAGATCATATATTCTACCCTTTGTCTGAAGGGAAAGCACAAATTTAAATGCTTAGTTTAAACCGATTATCAAAAGCTCTACATTTTTTTTGAAAAGGCTTTCTAATACATTATTAAGTTATAGAGATTCGTAATCGATCTAAAATCGTTTGAATAAATGATTATATTAAATAAATAAAATTTTCTAGGAAACCAAAACTCAGAGGTTGGTCAAATAAGTGCAGAAAAATTAACTGAACCCAACAGCATGCAAAGAACAAACAGCAAAAAACAGCAAGATGAAATTAATATTGGATTAATAATGTTTGTGGGAAAATTGGAATTTTCGTCCGATTCGATTTTAGTCCTGTTTTTACTCCGGCGAGAATTTTAGTCCTGTATCTCTTAAAACGTTGTGAAAATGGTCATGTCTAGCCGGAAAAGCTGACTTGACTCATTTTCCGGCAAAATTTGCTGATGTAGCAGCCACATAACGTTGACGTGGCAACTCCAAGTAGCCACGTCAGCGTTATGTGGCAGCCACATCAGTGTTATGTGGCAGCCACATCAGCAAATTACGCCGGAAATGAGTCCAGTCAGCTTTTCCGGCTAGACAGGACCATTTTCGCAATGTTTTTAAAAGATACATGACTAAAATTCTTTCCGGAGTAAAAACAGGACTAACATCGAAAACGGGTAAAGCTATCGGACGAAAATTCCAATTTTCCCTAACGTTTGTTGAATATATATATATTTTGGATTTTTAAGATTTGAACAAGATCGATGCATGGAGGTTTATGTATACATATCACACAGGCAGCCGGATTATTTCCACTTTTCTCGTTTCATCAGATCCTTTGGAGAAGGATTTTCTTAATTCGTAAAGTAAAACCCATCTTCTTTCACCGCCCACCGGCAAATATTTGTACTCAGTCTAACGCCGCAAAACGTGGTAGCTATTCTACGCGTAAAGACCTTGAAATCAGCTTTTTTATGGTTCCACTCAATATGACACTGGAATTTAGTGCTAAGCCGAACATTCATGTCGAAATGCCAGTGCAGATCACCTTTAGGGTAAAGATCATGCAACCCAAGATCATCTTCTGAAGACTAGCAATGAACATGCACAGGCTCTTTCTCGGAGGAAATCTCATTGACAATATGAACTCGAAAGCTTTTGAAAAGTAGAGTAGCGGCTTGATTTTAGAGGCTTGCGCTAGACAGACTGCTGCTGAAATTAGCAAGATGATGACAAGGTTTCTTGATTTTGCAATATAATCACCCATAGCTTGCTTAAATGTTGTATGGAATGAGAATGAATGAATGTGTGTAATGGTTGGTATTTCACTATCCTCATTTGCAAGCGAATCCTCCCAACATCTCCATTGTCGTATCTAAAGACAATGTTGTAAAATTTCCATTCAGAAAATTACAGAATCAAAAAAAAAAAAACTTGACAGGAGACTGTAATTATTATTACCCTTGCTTCTCCAGATACAACAGTAAGAACAGAAAGAATCATGTGAACAATGGCTAAACCAAAGATGAATTGATGCAGATTATCCAAATCTTCAAGAGATAACAACTGGAACTGGAACATATTCTGCACACAACAGCAAAAATCAAACTAAGTTATTTACTCTATATATATTGAATTAATTTCCCTTCCTGCAGTACTCGTAGTAATTAAATGAATGCAGAAGACTACAAGTGCATATATGCGCGCCTAATCAAAATATAAACAAAATCAAAACATTAATTTAATTACATATTTTTGACATATAGATTTCTCTGATCTGTCTACTAATTCTTCGGGCCAGTCGCAGGGCAGGAGGTTGACCTCCTTATGAACACAGATTTTTGTTATCTTTTCCTCAAAGAGTAGAAGCAGCAAGGATGTAAATCCCAACACCATCAGCTCTGCATGCACCAATTAATAAACAAATTAAATTAAATCAGTTTATATCCTAACAAAATCACATCCAAAACTAGCTAGAACAATTAATTAAACACATCCGAAAGAAATACGGAACTCTGGAAAAAAAATAATAAGTGACCTTCTTTAACTTTCTGCAAAGCATCAAAGAGAGGCTTTTGATTCTTCTTCTTCTTCAAGTACTGCACCCATCATTCACCACCGTGAAAATAAATTAGAGCCATTAATTATTACATAAACCAAAATAAAATAATGTAGCAAAACAATCAATCGTAAGAATTATATATATATATATATCTTCGTCTTCTTCAAGTACATAAAAAAAAAAAAAAACTAGAAGCATTCTAAAACACATCGTCTTCATCATACTACAGCGGAACTTTCGAAAACCACTAAATTTATGCTTTTTTTTAGAGCAGTCGCATGATTTACTTCAAAATTATTCTTCATTTTACGGTATTAACCACCCACATTTGCTTTTTTCAAGTAAAAATCTAGTAAAATATAACAGGAAGAAAAAAGAAAAAAAAAAATACAAGACCAAAAATGGGGATCGAACCTTTCCAGTGTAGTGGAGGAGATGTTCAAAGCCAAAAGAAATGGCAATGATGATCGTGCAGAAAGCAGCAAGCAACCCAGTTGGTTTGTAATCGAAAGCCATTCTCTTAACGGTAGCTGAAACAATCAGATCGAGTAGTGTTTAGCAATTAAACTTAAATTCAAATGAATGTTCTTAGTTTGAGCTGAGTGTATCTTTCTTTGGACTGCATGCATATATATATACACTAAAACTAAAAGTCTCATCCATCTACTCTCGATTGACTGTTTGGTTAAATTAAAAAATAAAAAAAAAAACAATACAAAAAATAAAAATAAAAACTTCAGATAAAAACAAATCAACAACTTCCAAAAACTCAAGAATTTGGACAGGCAAAGTTCAGATAAAGACGTCAAAGAAAATGATGCCATGTATTTTAAATCATTTCTTCAAACACACCGGCCGGTAAACAAATCAAGAGCACAATCGTTGTGCCACTATATATCATTACTCAAAAAAAAAGAAGAGTAATGATACAAGTATAACCGTTGTAATACAACGAGTATTATAATGTGTATCTACACCATTGATCATAATAAATATAATAATAATCAATGAATCTATATTAGAAATGCAATGTGTAGATACACGTTAGTTGTGTCATTCATTATATCACAACAGTTATTACTCAAAAAATATTACGTCTTTTTTTTACATAAGTTTTTATACCATTATTAAGTGGTCACAATCACTTATTTGGTGGGCTTAGTTTTTGTTAATTGCCTTAAGTGTTAAAGGTAGCTGAGTTTGACATCCTAAGTCAAATTAAACCCCTTATATATGAAGTAGAGTGTAAATTGTAAAATGGATAGTTTGATCACCTAAAGAGCATCATAATCAAGTACTTCAAAACAAAAACAAAAAAACAAAAAAACTTATAGAATGACTCAAATCCTTCTAACTGTTTTTTGAAAACAAAAAAACAAAACACAAACTTGTTTTACGGCTTAAAGTAATGAATCCAAAACAAGTCAATGTCATTGTTTTCAAACACAGTAGATAACTATTGGAGGGTAAAACCTTAATCCCAATCTAATTCACATGTCCTCAAATTAAATCAAATGTGATTTAAGGAAATATATTAGCATATTTATTAACATCAATTGGTTTTAGCACAACGATAAGCGTTTGATCTTAACATGATAACAGCCAGATGTCATGAGATCAAATATTGGTTGGAAATTTTTTTTTTTAAATGTGTATAAATGTTGGAAGAGATTACACACACTTGACAGGGGTGTTGGGACAATGCTCACACTCTTAATAT